>JAGFPH010001293.1:52459-63579 GCA_018207615.1 Philaenus spumarius
ATATTTGACAATTTATTGACATGAAATAGATATCCATCAGCTATCTAATCCACATCCAATAAATGTCTTTGATTCTAGCAGAAAATGAAATAGATATCTCTGGATATCAATCAGCTATTAAATGTACCTAAGTTAATTGTGTATAACATACACATATTACAAGACATTTCATATTGACATGAAAATAAATTATATATAATATCTATATATATTTTTTTTCTTCATTATGTAAGCTCCCATACAGGAAATGACAACAAATTTTGAAATAGGTATAAATTATCTGTTTCACTGTCTATCCAATCCTTGATCATTTGTTGTGACTAATAATTTGTTTGACAGTGTAACAGAGGTAATTTATACCTATTTCAATATTTGATACATCTATATAATATATGTTATATAATATATTATGTTATTTAATGAACATCACTCCTGTGATATTCACTGCTTAAAAAATATATATATATATTAAATTTTAGCTTAATGATACAAATTAATGTGATTTATGCCAACAAAATGGTAACGAAATTGGCCCCAATGATTTACTGTTTTCAAGTAACTCGTCTGAAAATCATGTTTTTCGTCTTGTTTACGGTATAAAAAAAAACATCTTTAATAAAAATGTATAACTTACCATTTTTATCATCTAGGAATTATAATTTAGATATTCATGAACGATTTCCTCCAAATTTCAAAAGATTATCTTCAAAATTCGATGAAAGATAAGTTATATTGGAGAGGGACTTTATGGGACTTTTTTGTCCAGGAATTGCACACCATTAATAACAAACTATTAATTTATCAATTAATCTTTAATTTGTACAATTATTGTACCATTCAAACTTCATTATTTGGATCGAACAGGTTTATTTCCTATAGTTGGTAAGCTGAATGATTAGCTCTGGGGTGGAATTGTGCCAAAAAAGAGTGACTCAATATTTAGTACAGACATTTTGTTTATGAGTCATTCAAATGTTGATTCTATATCAACTGCATGTGTTGAAAAAGCTTGAAGTGGATAAAACAATAAATAATGTAGAGATTAAAAACATGAAAATTGTTGGTTTTAAGAAATGATCATTGTATTGAATCTGAAAATGTGCAGACTAGTAAAACAGTAGTTATACAAAATAAACTTTTTTTTTGTAGCCCTATTTGGAAAATATACAATATAAATTTCGTCCTTTTGGTTCATTTTAGAAATTTAATATAATTTTCAAATTCTATTATCAGTTGATTTGCAAATATTGTTTAAACATCAAAAGACAATCTATAGGTTAGACAAACTATCCCTGTGTTCAGTCACAAAATTAATCGCATTTAGCCTAAAAATCAAACAAATAATATAAAAATACAATCCTTCAGAAATACATTTATTTTTACCTAATTTTTTAATAAATAAAAAACTATGTATAGCCCAGTCGGTATAGGTTACAACTACCAGTAATTTGCAATACGGCTGATTTTTTTTATAAGATCCTTAAAGTATGTAGATTAACATAAAAAAAGTTTACCAGTCTATCGATTTCCCAAAGTCGAAAAAAATCGATTATCATTTTTTTTCGATTATCCTTAATATTTCGAGCTAGGATGAAGATAGAGATAAATAAAAAATACCACCGTGTAGGGGAGGTATTTTTCAACAAAAATGGTCATATGTATTTATTTCGTCCGAGCAATGGTTTGTCTGGAAAAAATTCGATAATGCAGGTATGTATTTTGCAGCAGGGGAAATCACTAAAAGGGGACATCTTATTCATATATTAAGCGTTGGCTCATTCTAAATTGGCCGAATTTTAATATATCGAATTTAAACTTGATATAGGAGTTGAAATATATATTTTAAACATTTATGATGAGTCTCAGCTTGTTATCTTGAAAATTACCCGATCTAGAGCCACTTGTCTTATTAATGGGTTTCTCGATTTTAGGAGTACCAGACCCACCAATTCATTTTAAACAGCTGCAGTTCAGAAAATTTTCAAAATATCAACCTGAAAGTTTTTTTACAAGTTAAATATATGCATTCAAACAAGATCAAGTAGTATAAACCGTTTTTATTATTTACTTTTCAAAGCACAAGTAACTTAAAAAAGTATAATTTTATACTTTTTCAGATTGTTTATCAAAACGCTTGAGTTAATCGGCTGCAGATTAGTCAATTTTTTAAATATAGTTTTTAAAATAAGTATAGCAAAAAAATATTGTGTTTTTAACTTCTGTACCAATTTTTAAATCGATATGTTCAAAAATGTCGAAAATGGAGTCGTTTAATCCAAAGGTGTTATATATAGTTAAAACGAGATAGGTAAAACAGAAGACTATTTTCAAGCGTCTTGTTTATAAAAATAACATGAAAAAAATCGTTCATACTTACTGAGAATATGTATACTGGTATACTCAACTTGTAAAACAAATTTGATGTTGATATTCCAAAAAAACACGAAACTGGAATAGATTGAAATTAGTTCGTGGGTCCGGTACTCCTAAAATCGATAATCGAAATCGACTCCTAGATCGGGTAATTTTCAAGATAACAAGCTGAGACTCAGCATAAATGTTTAAAATATATATTTTAACTCCTACGTCCAGTTTCAATTCGATATATTAAAATCCGGCCAATTTAGAATGAGCCAACACTTAATATATGAATAAGATGTCCCCTTTTAGTGATTTCCCCTGCTGCAAAATACATACCTGTATTATCGAATTTTTTCCAGACAAACCATTGCTCGGACGAAATAAATAGCTACATATGACCTTTTTTGTTGAAAAATACCTCCCCTACACGGTAGTATTTTTCTCTATCTTTATCCCAGCTTGAAATATTAAGGATAATCGAAAAAAATGATAATCGATTTTTTTTCGACTTTGGGAAATCGATAGACTGGTAAACTTTTTTTTATGTTAATCCACATACTTTAATGTACTCATAAAAAAAAATCAGCCGTATTGTAAATTACTGGAACTTTTGGTCTAAATTTACCCCTACCGACTGGCTTTAGTACCTAAATGTAATCTTGTATTGGGTTACCATCATTTGTTTAGCCAGGGAAGGTGCCAACAGCAATTTGAAAAATGATATTTTCTAAAACAGTGAAAGAATTTGAATACTGTGGCAAGTTTGAATTTGGAATTGTTCAATGTTATTAGAAAATTGTTTCCGATTCTTTATTTAAAAAATTTAAATGTATTAAGTAATTTGTTTTTCAACAGAGGCAGAAGTATTATCTTCAATTATGTTTCACAATAATTTGTGTACATGTTTATTGAAAAATTGGGGGTTTTTCCAAAATGTTTAAATTATTTTTAAATGTGAGTTGTAGATATTTGATTCAGTAATGGAAAACCGACAAGTAAATAGTGGTTGATCCATAGTTAACATTATTGTATTAACAATTTTGGGACTGGTGGTAAAAATCCTTGTTGCGATTGTCTAATCGTACTCCAGTTTATTTAAACTGCATAATAAAATGAAGTAATCTCTATTAAACAAAATATTATTGTTATTTCACAATTATCTACTCAAAAAAAGTTATTTCAATATATACAGGGTGGTTATAAAGTCATTTCCCCCCCTCCCCCGTTAACTTTTGTGTTTGTTAAAACAAACAAATACCCTTTGGGGAACGATACTAACTTAACCCAAAGTATCTTTTGAAGCAATCGGAAATTTTGAGTGTCCCCTAAAAATGGGGATTTTGGAGGCAACTCAAACTTTTTAAATGGGAAGTATGGTCATGTGATACCTCATTTTAAAGGTTTATTTAAGACTAGGAAAATGACATAAGGAAAATAAAAATCGGACCACCCAAAACAAAATGAAAATAAATCAACATAAAGTTGCTAATATCTCGAAAAAGAAGAGTTTTTAGAAAAAATTTCAAGAGACAAAAGTTTATTTCAAAGCGCTTGGCCTAAAAAATTGCTTTCAAATCGATTTCGTAAATTTTATTTTTTTTTAAATTTTCTAAAATGTAGGAGTCGACTTGAACGTTTTAATTCAAAAAATCAAATTTACAAAATCTATTTGGAAGCAATTTTTTAGGTCAAGCACTTTGAAATAAACATTTTTTGTCTCTTGAATTTTTTCTAAAAACTCTTCCTTTTCGAAATGTTAGCAACTTTGTGTCGATTTATTTCAACACGTTTAGTGCCGCCACTTTGTTTTGGGTGGTCCGATTTTTATTTTCTTTATGTCATTTTTGTAGCCCTAAATAGTCCTTTCAAATGAGGTATCACGTGACCATACTTCCCATTTAAAAATTTTGAGTTGCCCCCAAAATCCCCCATTTTTAGGGGACACTCAAAATTTCCAATTGCTGTAAAAGATACTTTGGGTTAAGTTAGTATCGTTCCCCAAAGGATATTTGTTTGTTTTAACAAACACAAAAGTTAAAGGGGGGGGGGAAGTGATTTTATAACCACCCTGTATAAATAGACTATATTTTGATCACATTTTAAAATTTTTAATGCTGTGGTTCTGCTTTTTATCATCTCGATAGGAAAAATAAGCTATTGCAGTGACTTTATATAAATATACCGGGTGTCCCACGAAGAGGTCCCTATTTTTGAATTGATATGACAGACGTATAGAGGGCGCTACAGACTTGAAATTCTATAGCCGTGACTAACACATATGTAAAAGAAATACCCCTGAGTATCAGTTAATTCTGACTGATCCAAACAAAATGGCGGAAAAACAAAAAAACAACAAAATCAGCAATCGTATTTTAAGGGTAAACCTACTTTTATTTAGAATAGGAACAGCTACAGCTGTTTAGACTATTTTAAATCTATCAGCTGACTGCGTGTATCCACAACAATGAACATATTTGGTAATAAACATTCGCATTTGTTATTAAGTTGCATTGTAAAGTGTCTTATGTACCATGCCGTTTTCAACTGAGCAAAAAGTGAAATGTTGTTCCTGGGCTATTGCCTTTGAAAATGATTATGAAGCAATAAGGTGTTTTAGGGAAAGGTACCCAGGTGTAGTTCCACCGTCAAGGAAATCTATTCGTAAGTGGAAGACTATCCTACTAGAAACGCGGTCAATAACAAAAAAATAACATAGATCCTCCAACATAGAAAATGAAGAAATCATATGTGCTGCTTTCATGGAATCTCCAAATACGCCTAATTCAGTAAGAAAGGTGGAATCTGCTACAGGGATACCGAAGTCATCTGTCCAAAGGTATGCCAAAAAGAACAAAATCAAACATTATAAAATTCATTTAGTTCACGGACTGCTTGAAGATGATCCTGACAGACGATTGGAATTTTGTTCGAAAATAATTGAAAAGACTGACGTAGATAGCAAATGGCATGAAGGAATCGTGTTTTCAGATGAAGCGACATTTTATCGAACAAGAACTGTAAACAGGCATAATTGTCATTACTATAACACAAAAAATCCACATATCTTACAAGAAGAGAAATTAAAATCAACAGGTATAACAGTTTAGGCTGCTGTTACCAAGGATGGTGTTTTGTCGTATGACATATCCCGACAAACAATGACTGGAGAAAGGTATGCATCAGTTTTAAGCAATCACATAGTTCCTCATCTTTCTCAGCCTGAGATGAAAGACTTTTTTTCCAACAGGATGGAGCTCCTCCGCATTATGCTAATGTGGCCAAAGCAGTTTTGGACCAAAATCTTCCTAACCGTTGGATAGGTCGTGGCAGCAGCTTCATGGACTGGCCCCCAAGGTCTCCAGACTTGACTGTTTGTGACTTTTTTCTGTGGGGCTTTTTGAAGGAGAAGGTTTACTGTCATAACATTGCGACAGACGATGAACTAATGAGGTTGATCGAAGAGGAACTGTTGTTGATACCTCGAGAGTTGTTCAGCAAAGCGTATGACTGTTTTCTATTTCGTTGTCATCAGTGCATTGCGATCGATGGACATCAGTTTGAATAAGGTTTATGGATCAAATAGATTTAATTTATTTATGAGTTACTTATATCTTTAATTCCCTAACGTTGTTTAGTGTTTAGTAACATCGTTAAAATTCAATAATTATGTTGTAACACTTAAGCAAATAAAACTATTTTAACGAAAAGGTACTATTTCTTTGATATCCCGCCATTTTGTCCTAATGTGCCAGAATTAACTGATACTCAGGTGTATTTCTTTTACATATGTGTATGTTAGGACTGTTGAGTTTCAGGTTTGTAGAGTGTTCGGTGCATCTAATATATTAATTCAAAAATAGGGACCTCTTCGTGGGACACCCGGTATATGTGTGTTTTTATATGTGTGTTCACAACAGCCGCATTTTACGCCCGATGTGGTCCAAATCTGGTACACCCATAGACTATCTAAGTCGCTCGGACGAGTTCGTTAGCCAAAAAAATCCAACAACCAGAAGAACGTTTTTTGATCAGTAAATTTTTACGTACTAGAATAACATTTTTTTAGGGTTTTATCGAAAACAATAAATACAGGAGATCATTCTGCACATTTATTTTTTTACACAACCTTATGGCCCATCTGGTTCCCCAGAAATCAATCCAAACTAAAATTACCCGGTTCAAATCCATATGGGGTGCTGCGAGCGGAACAAAGAAGTGCGTGAACCAAGGCTGGAGGCTGAGGTATAAACTGTAATAATACATTTCATATACACAGACATCTATTCAGTAGACCAATTTCCCAAATAGTTGGTCGAAACCCTAAACCAAATAAACTTAATTTTCGAAATTAAGTCAACTCACGTTAGCTGTTCAGCTGCGTGTTCGAATTATTTAACTGTCATTACTCACCTTTCCTAAACTGTGTCATGTTTTCAAAAAATACTACTCAAAACAAGTACTTAAACAGAAAGTGTTGCCATGGACACCTACTGTCATAGTTTCAGTCCTACTATCATACGGCCATTAGAGTGAAATATTTGATTAAATTTATGACAAGATACAATAAAATTCAAAACATACCAAATTTCTGACGTCATACATCATACAATCTATGACGTGCAAAATTATCGCAATAAGTTCGTTTGTCATACTGATTGATAGTAACCGATAAATTTTAATGACTCCTATACTGTACTTATTTCGAATCTATTACGATTATATTGCACAATATAATTAAGAGAGAAGATAAAGATAGCATTGTAATAAATCAGCTGTCTAGACTGTTATCAGAGAAATTTTTTCATTACTCTTGATTAATGACATCAAAAACTTATCATCACACGTTCTCACTAAGCACTTTGATTCAACTGTATCAAATGATAAAAAATACAATTTGTTCTTATATTATTATTATATTCAAACTTAAATATTTCAGTCATTGTCATAAATTGAAACTGTAAAATCTTTTTAATCAACATTCATTGCATTCCTTATCCAGTGATATCAACTTTGTTACTTAACTTCCGAGTTTATATTTAGTAATTAATTAGTTTTAAGTTTGTGTTACTTTTAGTATATTCATTGATGTTTATTTAAACTTTATTGAGTTAATTTTAAGTTTTTGTGTTTTAATTTCAGTCGTTAAATTTATAGTTATTTAGTACATTTTGTAGACAACAGACATAAATTGAGATAATTTATTTTATGTTGCTTGATTACATGTTATAAACAATGTTATAACGTTGCTAAACATTTTTATTAACACTCGAGTGGTCGCGCGGGGTACAGGTGTACCCCAGCCATTTATTTTTGTGTGCCATTATCAGTTGGTAGCACAGACAACCTTGAGTGGTCAGTTACCTTATGATTGGAGCTTTTTTTACCCCTCAGTAAAAGGTTGACGTTGTTTGCGAGATTGTAGTTTGTGATTCAATTATTCTTATCGATGTCTGCACAGTCTGGGGTACAGTTAGTTGTACCACACGCGACCACTGGCTTACTATTTTCGTTTAAAAGTTTTAACTAATGGTTCATGTTTTGTCGTTTTATCAAAGTTAGATACATATTGGTGTTGTTTTAAAATCAGTTAATGTGATTGGAATGTTGTTGCTCTGGCTGCAGGAGATCGAAGTTCTCTGATGATGTTTATGAAGACTTTGTAAAAAAAATTATGTTTCTGAAATCAATAGAAGTGAGGATGAAGCTATGGACAGAGAGAGTATTCAAGAAACAATTTCAAACGATGTTCCACATCAAGATGCTGATAGAAATATAGCTTGATCCAAAACTCCGTTTTATAACCGTGGGTTTTATATAGGGAAAAGATACAGAAACGAGATACTATTTAGAGCCATACCCAGTGCTTTAATATAATACCAACATTTCATAGATCCCAAAGTAGACCCAACTTTAGAATTAATAAATCTTTTTTATTACTAACAGTTATAAGAAACTATTTTTCACAAGACATGTTGGCTATAGTTACTTTCATGTAAATAAATTTATCTACATAAATTAATGTCTAAAGTGCAGGGCCGCTTTTCCGAATAGGCACGCTAGGCACGTTCCTAGGGGCGCAAAGGATTTGGGGCGCCAAATTTTGAATACGAAAAAAATAAAGAAGGCGGAAAATGATGCCGTAAGGTAACTGATAATTTATGAAGAAGAATGTTTAGGCCATGAAACTCCTTACGGCTGCCGGTTGCCAGTCCGGGACACGGCGGGTCCATAGTTGGTGGATAATGGTAAGACTCTCTGACTCTCCAACAAAATCAAAAGAATAGTAATGATAAGAGCCAACGGAAAGAAAGAGAGTTAAGGGAAATTCCCTCCCGAACCAAAACTGGCAAATCAAGAACTCAAAAAGAAATGCTCTGCTGGGTTTTTTGGACCCCCTATTATTTGATTAGTATTCCATACCTCCCAGACCTTCCCCCTCAACCCCCCCCCCGTATAAATCAGGTATGAGGGGCGCAAGTGAGGTTAAAAACGGCCCTGCTAAAGTGTAATTATTTTTGTTCATTAAATATGTTAAACTAATACTTAGTCTTTTTTTAACCAATCATGACCTAAACTTATTGATTATATGGAATAAAATACTAATTATTTGATTGGGTTACACCTGTACCACGTGCAACCACTGATGTTATCAAAATAGTTAAAAAACCACTGGAGTGTTAAAAAGCCAAATGTAGTATTTTTATTACATACAAACATAAATTATGCATAATCCTGTTGACATATGTGTAAAAACATATTTTAACATTTCATTTAATATTGTTGACAAGCGGTCCGATCACACAATCCATGCTTCATCCGATCACCCGACATCACATAAGATGGCAGCTTACAATAGTTTTATTCATAGATTAAGGAACACTCCTATGACAGAAACAGACAATCAGGATGAACTTCAGACAATAAAGTACATTGCTACCCAAAATGGCTACAACAGTTCAATTGTGGATAAACTAATCAGAAAACAGAATAGGAAATGTAAAATAAAAGAACTATCCCAACATAAGAAGGACAAATTTTTAGTGTTTAATTTTTGCAAACCACTTGAACACAAAATTAGTAATATCATTAACAAACATGGTTTCAGGGTTGCATATAAAACAAAAAATAGTTTGCAGGGTTATTTTAACAACAAAAACAAATTGACAAATTTGAAGGCACTGGAATATACCAACTTTCTTGCAACGATTGTTCTAAAATATATATAGGACAAACAGGAAGGTCATTTAAGAAAAGGTTCAAAGAACATCTCCCTTCATCCAAACAATATGCGAACCTCACAAGGACTGAATCAAAATTTGCAGAACATTTAATCCAAAATGGCCATAGTTATTCCTGCATAAATGAGACCTTAAAAATATTACACCACTGCGCAAAAAAAGGAAAATTTATTAATGCTTTGGAACAATTTGAAATTTATAAGAACTATAAAGCGAATAACAACATTTTACTGAACGAAAAATTAAACTTTAATTCAAATGCGCTGTACGATACTGTTTTAACGAAGGTAGATAAGACACTACCCCTTCCCAAAGATATATACGCAGTATGTACCGGGGCATCATGAAAGACAGTTGAGTATTGAGTTCGTGTGTTTAATTTAAAGTGCGTGTAAATGTTTTGTGTTTATATGTAACTATGTGTTAAGTGTTTGTGTTTGACGAAGGGAAACCTGAACTGCTTGAAAACGGCCGTCGTTTAAACGATGATAGTACAAGAATATTGCAGAGGGTAAGTTCATATACTTATTAAGTACCGGTAACAGAGTTGAAATAAAGTAAATAAGAATAAAAACACTATTAAAGCTGAACAAAATAACAATTATTAACTACTTTAAACATCTATATTTTAAAGTATACTACTATAGGCCTACCAGGACCATATAGTTAGGGCTGAGTCACTTCTTTGTTGTAAACAGTGCCACAGTTGTATCAATAGTTGTATCAATACATGGCAATAACTGCCTTAAATTGACATGTCTTTTAAAGCTAGCGTGATCCATGAGTGATTCATTTCTCCTTCTGTACATATCGGTTGGTAAATTTTTGTACAAAACTTGTACTAACTTTTAAATGAAATTTCAAGGAACACAAATAAATATATACGTTCTATATGAATTTAATTCTTTGAAATGCGTACATAATTTAATTCAAATCGCCGAAAAAGCGAGAAACCATAAACCATAAACTATTTGTTTTTAGTCAGGCAAAACTCACACAACTGTTTACATCATTTGCAGTGCAATAAAATTGTTAGTGAATTGTGTGAACTATTCATTCATCAATTATCTATTATTGCATGCACCCCACGTTTTTAATCTTACAAGTATTTTCATAGCTATTCATAGTTCACAAATGTTCAGGACAATCTGTATGGGGAGAGGAATCTGCATAGGGTTATAAATCTGTTATGGGGCTAGGAGAAAGTATTTTATACTTTTTAGTTAGTTTAAAAAAACCTGGAATAATGAAAAAAAATTATATTAAATCATTATTTTCTGGTTTTTAGTCTTCAGTTCTGAGCTACGTTTAAAGATTCATGTCTCTAGCACATGGAGAAGTTAGTTTAAAATCAGTAGCAAAATTTGCACCAAACAAACATACAAAAAGCGAGTTAATAATGCATTGTCATCCATTTCTGAGCTATGTTTAAAGTTTCAATTCTCTAGCTCATCTGGAAGTTAGTTTAAAATTGATTGCAAAGTTTGTACCAAACAGACAGACAAGAGCAAATTAATATTG
>JAGFPH010001293.1:72618-89814 GCA_018207615.1 Philaenus spumarius
CAGCATTGTTGACCGAAGTTTTGATTTCACACTAAAATCAAGTTTTGAAAAACTCCTATCGCAACTGCAGCTTGTCACTAGAATTGTAACAAATTTTTCTAATAGATTCTTAAAGTTTGAAAACATTGTTCCTCTGTTGTACTTGGACAACCACTGCAGTACAAAGTTTAACATTGGACCAGAACTGTAACCTACAAAAGAATAAGGTAAAAAAAAATAAACATAAATCTAAAGTAGCAGTAAAATAAAAACACTTACCTCGATCAAAATCTTAAATTTTCTTTGAAAAAGGTAAAATCAAAGATTTGTGCCTATATTCATGGGCGCCGGGAGATATGTGCAAGACGATGCAGTTGCACCCCCTGGTTCGAAAAATAAAGAAAAATTTACTCTAGGAAAACTAAATAACCACAAGTGCTTTTTACGAAATATTTTGTATTGAACCAAACACATTAAGAACAATATTACGAGCACCTAGATCACAACATTTATTGTTATGATACATAAAAACTTGTTATCGGTTATTTTTCAAACAAAAACTTCAACCTTCTTGGCTTCTGTCCAAACTTATTGATTGTTAAATCAACTAGTTTATCATTCGCCTGTATTCGTTTCCTGCGATGGCTGTGATAGTGTGTTATGTTCATGTTCTCAGTGGTAATTTCCTTAAGGTCTGTTTGTGTACGTATATTATGTAAGGTTTCTTTTATTCACCGCGGCAGGTCGCAGCGGCCTGTCGCCGCGATTTTGTAAGTGCATTGCTCTAAATAGGTACTTCGTACTTTTATTCAAAAAGGAGTGGTGTGTCGCAGCGTTTTGTAAATTCAGGTGCCTGCACTTAGAAATCGCTGGCGACGAGCGGTTCCTATATGCATTGGGTTGTATAGGACCGTTTATTCCACGCGGCAGCCCGCTCCCGCTCTCGCATTGCTGCCAACCCAAGCCACCTCGAACCTCATGACACGTGGCCTTGTTCTTGTTATTCGGCTGTGCGTACTGTAGTCGTTTGGTCGTGTCGTTTTGAAGCTGATAAAACTTGTGTAGTATACAACACAAAATGACTTCGTTAGTGGTAACCGATATTAACACTGAACGATTTATAGATGAAGGTAAGTTAAGTGGTTGGCAGCACTTTTACCCCCTCCAAGCGACACCGATCGATCGCTGCAACTTGCCGCGTGCAAATTTGGGACAGCGATCGGCCGCAGCGACGGATAAAAGAAGCCTAAGTCAGTGAGAGTTGTGATTAAGTACATTATGAAATTTTCCTTTCATAGAGAAAAAAATTTAAAGGTTTCTTGTGATATTATGATGGTTTAAAACACTTTTCATAAATAAAGAGGTTTATTTTCTGTTTAATTCCCCGGACTCCCCTTTTTTCTGGGGGTATTCCAGACCCCGGTGTTTTTGCACCCCCCTGTATTCAAACCTTACGGCGCCTATGCCTATATTGAGTGTTTTTTATCTTCTCTTCATGTTTTAGTGCAGAGCGTAGACAACTGTAATCGGATTGACAACGAAAATCACAATCAACTGACTACTGAACAAAGAACCTTCAATAGCTGTTCAGTTATTACTGGGCGAGTCCAGTCTGCGGACTGCGGGGATGCCATCCCATCCCCGCAGATACCGATCGAGCTCTTTCGACTGTAATTCTAAACTTCCTTCAATTAACTTTAGGCTTAGTCTACGTTAAAAAATAAAGCTATTGTTTCAGTATGATTATTATACTTGAAACTTATTTATTTGAACACTCTAATAATTAATAGTGTCTAAGAGACCCTTCTTGAAAGCTTTGGCCTACAGTATAAGTTATATTTACAATAATTCTCTCATCATAAAAAAAATCTCGACCTATTTGCTGCGCTGCGCACGCCTGTGCTTACATACTATTTAAGTACTTACATAAATCCTATTCTTTTTTCATCTTTTATGGATTCAGAGTATCGGTACATTATTTTTTTCTTTGCTATCCACACTTAACCATTGCCAGATACTTTTAATACTTGTATTAGACTATAGATAAATGTAAAAACTTAAAACTAATGAAGAAAAATAAACTAATAACATTAGTAAATAAAACTTTAAAAATTAAATCTACATAAATAATATCAACTTACGAATAAATAAGTTAAAATAAAAACATTGGACAAAATTTTTAAAATACCTCAAACATACAGCTACTTACCGGTAGTAATAATTTTCAAGTTATTTATATAAATAATATATTTTGAAACAGTTATTTCCACGAAGATCAGAAATCAAACTTATGCATAATGAACTTCTCTAAAACTGAAACTAATCAACCACAAGTGATTTTTGTTATTTTAATTTTTGTCTCAGTTTTTAGACTGTTTCAGTTCTGTTCCTCAGTCAAATAATTTTATAAAACTGTTCAAGTGCAGTATGACTTTATTAAACTCTTAATAACAATTGAAATATGTTTCGTTCACTTTAGTCCAACAAAAAAAGTTTTATTAGTTGGCCAAATTTCATGTGGATAACTTTAAAAATAGATGAGATATGCGACACGGGCATACAGACAGACGAACAGTTTGCAAATTATCACCGTTAGGGGTTTTTAAACTTTTACCGAGCCCTAGTTACGAATTTAAAATACTTTATTCTCTAAATTTTTTAGACATAAGAATACATTTATGTTACAGATTTGCAACTGGTTTGCTAATTGGAGAAGAAAGCTTAAAAACTCATGTAACGAACAACAGAGGCGCACATGGGGACATCTGATCAAAGATTACAACACTCAAGCTCATGGCAATGTTGAACAGTTTAGCATTAGTTCTAACGATAGCATTTGGGATGAATCTGCATATAAAAAAGACTCAGGTACTAATAAATGATTTGCTTTATTGCATTTAGACCATGACAATTTGATTATTTTCGAAAGCTAAGGCTTCAGCAAATTGTGAAAAACAAATACGATCTTATAAAAAAAACTTAAGCCATACTTTATTAGACCATAGTTTACCTTTGAAAGTCTATAGAGTATAATGCACGTAAAAAGGCCAACTTGAATGATGTTTTACTTACAAGCCTACAATCTACATTAATGTATTTATTTGTTAAACTCAGTTTACGTTCTTAAACATATATTTTGTCGTTAAAATAAGGCTATTATTTTAGGTGCAACTGTCATTCCTAGACTGTCTAGTCACTCAATCCAAACCTCTCAATCTATAAAGCAAATAATAGGTTAAAAAAGATTTGCAAATATGCAGTACTTGTCAACTAAAGTAAACAAAGTATTTTGGACGAAGAAAGGAAACAAATGTCATCAATATAGTTATCCAAGTCTGAACAGAAACAGATGAAGATCATAAGATTTAGTTTATCATGACCTTCAATCTCATGCCTTAAATATTACTTGGCTGTTCTAGATAGCTATATTAAATGGGACATACACTTGCTTCATTTGTTCCCATAAATAGCACGGTAGGCCTTGTAGTTTACAGATTTATACAAGGCTTGTTTCATTACAAACAGGCATAGTACTTGTTAATTATAAATTTGGTCTAGAACTCTTGTAACTTCATTTCATTTGTTCATTATAATAAATCTGATCTTTAGTGCTTTAGTTCATGCCATGCCATGCAAACCAGTCAACAACTATAAAATTGAACTGCTTTTAGTAGGAAGTACAACTCCTGAATCTCATTTAGAGCTCTGTATAAAATCTGATAAAACTATTAAAAATTGTACTTAAAATTTAATTGATATTTTTTTTTTTTTACATTACCACTTGGTAAAAGTCAGTTTATACAAGATTTAGCTTTTTATACTATTTCTACAATAATATGGCTCATATCAGACCATATACTGCTAAATTACTGATTTTAATACAGGTTAGTAAAATTAATTATATTTAAATAATAACACAAACTAAAGTGTACTTATTGCAAAACTTATTGCTGGTAAAAAAGAAAGAAAAACTGAACTGAGGTTTGTAGAATATTATGCAAACGTAAACTTACTGAAATATGACCGCTTTATGATTTTTATATTTTGTGAAGTTGAAAAATCCAAATCAATTCAATAATGATGTACTGTACTGTGAAGTAAAAAATAATACAGTACTTGTTTTCTGTATTATTCTGTTAGTGTAATCAACTAACAACTGTTTTCTGTTATGGGACATAACTTTTTACTCTGAACAAATTCACACTGATTTAAATAAAACCCGAACCACAAAACAAGGAACGAAAACAATAACTAAACAACTAAATTGTAAGTTATGTTTAATACGTTACCCTTATGTACATTTCGATGACATGGTCATCATCTTCAGAGGGCCATTTAGTTGTTTAGTTATTGTTTTTGTTCCTTGTTTTGTGGTTCGGGTTTTTATTTAAATCAGTGTGGTTTTGTCGCCACAGTGCTCTTTCATTTGTCTGAACAAATTGTTGTTTCTTGTTCCCATTCATTTCGAGACAAACCATCGTTTAAGATAGTTGATTTTACAAGTTAAACATACTACGGTAAAATTTTGTTCAATAAGCTTTTTGTACATTTGGACATGTGAATATCATTTTTGGTCAAAAGGTTCTCAAATTAGCGAAGTAATGTTTGGAGTCGAAAACGTAAATTTTTAAAGTCTTCATCAGTGTACTGTATTACTTCATCACACTTTATTTGTGCGTTGTAAATGTATGTCTTATAGCAAAGCCCGATTTAGGAGTTTGCCGCCTGTAGGCTTGGTCCCATTTGCTGCCCCCATCAGTTGTGTATTTAGATTCGTTTTATACAACTTCAGAATTAATTGGTGTTATCTTCTTTTATTTTTTGTCTCAGTAAAGAAGGTGAGTTCACCCTTCCTTCAGAAATGTTTGTTCGTAGACAGTTTTTAACTCATCTAAGGCAGGAAAAACTACGTTCTCCAGCACAATTTGTAGCATGTATGCACAGTATTATTCTTAGTGTGATGTCCGAATTTGGGTACACATCTTCCAGGGAAGTACATCACAGAAATTTTGAAATTCCTTGTAACGATTTTTCTGCTGGGGCTGAACACAGTATTTTTGGAAGTGGATGTACTCTTCAAAGATATCAGAATCCAAATCAAGTGTATATATGTAATTAGCTTTTTTGTACAGAAATTAGCTTTTTTCCTCAATTCCTCATCCATATATCTTTCTTGTTTCATAGAGAACGTAAAAGTTCATAGATTTCTTGTAGCAATATAAAAATCATGTCATCAATGTTTATAAATATTTTCTGCTGTAATAAATAAGGTAGTAAATTTACCTGTCTTAGAGAAATAAGAAATATTTTATCCATAACCACTGCTTATTAAGTTTTGTTTGTCTTACAGAAGACCCATGTTCATCAACCTACAACGCAGCATCAGCTTACGACCATTCTTATACAACAGATAGAACTGATTACAAAATACAAGCTGTTGGAAATTCAAAATCGGAAAATAAAATACAAACTAACCAGTTTGTAAATTTTGATGAAAAAAATGTCATAAACTTTCAAAAAAATTGTGAAACCAGCAATCCAAAGATCAAGCCAACCATACTGCTTAATTCGGTAACCAAACAAAACAAGATGGACACACCTATACTTTTATCAAAGTGGCTTCAGAGTGCAGAAAAATTTCGACCACGTGAAAGCTATATATGGTCGACTCCGAACATGACTTGGCAAAATTCAGTTTCAAGACAATTGCCGAAAACAAAACCACATCTCAACACTGATGGCTTACTATTAGGGAGACATCGGGAAGAATTGGATGCTGCCGAGGCTCTTACGTACCTTAGTTACTCACCAATTCTGAAATTTCAAAGGCAGTTCCCCGCAATAAGTGGACATTGAAGGAAATGCTCTTCAGAATAAAAACTCTGTGATATTTGTTTAATAAGAGTATTTTAACAGTATACACAAAAATTATAATTTTAAGAAAATGTTAATTACATTGTAAGTGGATGAAAACTGTTAAAAAAAACTATTTTAAATTAAGGTGCCTGCTATATAATGTTAAAAATATAAGTCAAAGTTACATTTAAAAATAATTTGTAAATGATTGATATTTACATTTTTTATATATGTATATATATGCTTGATTGTAATGATAAATAATAATTAAATAGATTATATCACAATAGAATTATTATATTTCTGTATGAATCTATCCAAGGCACTATAAAATATATTTTAACAACCTCTAATTTTACTATATTGTCTATAAATTTTGTTTACATAATAACACTCATTTACTTTGATGTTATTGCAATACGTAATTTAAAAACAATTTTGTTATTTAAGCTAGCCCTATGCCGATATAGTACTTACATCCTTTCTGAAAAATTTATCGCTTTACCATGGTTTATCGAATTTCTCTTCAAAATTGATCTTGGAGGAAATTTGAATGTAAACATTATTTTAGCCTACACAAGTAGTAAAAATTTAATATGATAATAATTTCTATAATCAAGCAATAAAATAATTTAAAAGGTATCGGTAATAAAATAATATTATTACCAAAACAAATCGATTAGGAAACTAACAAACTTGTATTATGAAAATTCCATTTTGAAAAGAAATTAAGGATTATATGCTTTTCCCAAAAATGGAATTTCATTGAAACAAATTGTAGAGAATAAATCATAAAATTGAACTGTATACTTGAAAATTTTAAATAGCCTTATTAGAACAACTAAACAAAAATCTGACAAACCTAAAGTACACAGATCAAGCTAGACGGGAAAATGTAACGGCTTAACAATGCTAGGGCGTTGAAAATGTACATATTTTACGGAAATACCCGAATAGCCTCGGAACACTAAACCAGGTTTTCCTTATATCAAACGAAAATATAGAACTTGCACTTCAAATAGATATAAAAATTATTATACATATATATCGATTTATAATAGACACATACATTGCAAAATGTGCTTTCTCATTGGTTAAAAACAGTCCAATTGCAAGGGTTTACAGAAAACTACATACATAAGAAACTATAAATGTGACGAATGATTGGAAGATCGTGGTAGAAAGTTCAAATCTTGACGAACCCGTAAGTGTCCTTATCTTGTTCTCAAAACAAGTCTGTTTAACGGTTATGTGCCTTTAAAACGTGACGAGTTTGAGTCATTTGCTTGTACTTTCTCGCGCGGCATCAGTTGATTTAGACTACAATATTACAATGATGATTACAATGTTAATATACTTTTTGGAAGAAATTTGTAAATACAAAAATTAAATTTTAAAACATTTCCTTTCCAATGGTTTTTGTTTTATTGAGATTGGTTAATATTTAGTGGGTGAAATATCCGATAAAGGTATCTTGTCTGAGACTACTCAATAAACAAAACAAAAGTATAATAACCCAAAGGGGGGCTGCAGCCCCCACAGTCCCCCCCTGGATCCGCCAATGTCCCTGGGTGACTTAGTATTGTTATTAATAATACAAATCAACTGTGTAACATGGAATAAATAAAGTATGGATAGTACTTTCTTACCGGTACTTAAAATGTTTGCTCAAGGTTGTAACATTGTCTATCATCTATACAGTACGTACATCTATACAGTTATAAAAAAATCATGTGTAATTATATAAATGGTGTATGTTTGTCCTTCCATCACGCAATTACTTCTGGACAAATTTATGTGAAACTTTGAAAACACACTTTTATAGTAAATAATTTTCTTTCTTGAACCTTTCAGTATATACCGCTGTATATGGTATTATTATTATATATAAGGTTTTTATAAATGTTTTCCCTTAAAGGTGCTTACACACTTCCGCGCCATGAACAGCGCGCAGTGTGCGCACCGAGTGTTCCGGTCGACTATGGTTCGTTAAAATTGTTGATCCATAGGAAACCCACGAACATTCAGTCTTCATTTTGCCGTGAAGTTTGTATACATTTAGAAATAAATTACAAAACTTAAAAAAAAATACAATAAATGTTTACTACTTTTTATGTAGGCCTAAATTTTACTGTTGGATTTTCCTGTTACCGGAAATGTTTGCTTCCTGAGCTAATAATTTTTAAAATTTTACATCAACCAATATTTTAGTTGCTTATATGGATTATTAGCATTTTTCTATAAAAAAGCTAATGAAAAATATTGAATTGGGATACGATTACTATAGTTGACGAATTTAAAAAAAATGCTTGCAAAACTCAAAAATTCGGGTGAAATAACAAGGCTAGTTTCCAGGGTTAACTAATCTAATATTTACAATTAAATGAGATTTATATTAATATAGGCCTAACCCATTTTTATAGAATAGCTTTGAGGTTAATGCTAATATATTTCGGCCTGATTTCGCAATTAAATTTCTCAGAAAAAATTAAAAGTTGGCTGAAATTGATTGTGAAATATTCAATTGCTGTATAGGCCTTGCTAATTTCTAAAGCATAGTTTTGAGGTTAACAATCTTGCAACAATTTTTAATATATTTGAGCTATAACTTCCCATGCTACTCTTCAATTTGCTTTTCTCCCGTCGGTAAGAAAACAGCAAAGATATTTTTTTACAGTAATTTGCATATATATATATCCAACTCCGCTGATATTTTTTGCCAAGCATCTAATTTCATATTTTTGATAAAATGATAATTATTTAGAGGATCCCAAAGAATGGATTCGTTTCTATACGATTCTATCAATTTAATTTGCTTCTGAGCAATCCATACTTAATCAATGAGTACCAGTACGGTATATTGGAAAACAATAATCAAAAGCACGCTAAAAACGACAAACCTTTCACGCTCTCGTCCAAATATGTTCGGCGAACATTCAAAGTGTTCTTCGAAAATATCAACAGGAGATGGATCGCTGCACCCGCGCGTGCGACCCGTACAAATATGACGAATTCAATGAGCACAAGCGGAGCATTGTGTACCTTTACAATGCTTTACAGTAAAAAGGACTGTGTTATTAAGACCCCTGTAATTTGTTAAACCTGTGTTATTTAAAAAAGATGGTACATTTAAGTTCATCATGAAAAAAATTATGAAACATATTTGAAATATACATAAATATGTTCCTTACCCGCCACATCGTCTGATGCTGTCATCTGTTTCAAGTGCTCTAAATTTTTCATTTTTCTCCAAAATGGACTCTTGGCCACGCCTCCGGGCTGTCTAGTTTCCTTTGAAATTTCCTGTAACCTTCTTTTGATTTTAGGAATAATAAGCCGGTCTATGAAGAAATTGCGGTGCTTCTCACAATCTGTTCCAACTTTCATCCATCTTTCATTCTTTTTAATAATTTTCTGTTTTGATTTGAATTAAATCTTTTTTACAATTCCAATGGAATGAATGCGTTTGTCGAAAATTTTGTTAAATACGGACAATACTATGTGGGTTATTGTGCAGGTTTCATCATTTAGATTTATTAAACTGCCAGTTTTAAAAGATCGGTTGTCAATTAAAAGATTGTCTGCAGATGCATGAGCTGGTAAATCACAGGAATTGTCTGGAAGTTCATCATTGCAGTTGGGACACTTGAATTTGTTATTTGTGGGATGCAAAGAAAATATTTATTAGTCTTTGGAATAAATTGTGTTTAAGTGTTCTTAAGAACATATGAGGTACGATCCATATGGGACTAGACTATGTCAATGATGGTAATTTAAAAATTTTATTATCAATCCAAAAGCCCCAATATATATATATATATATATATTATCATTTCAGACCCCAAAAGAGGAGCGACTCGAAGGATCCTTGCTCGGGTGAAGATTTTTCCTTGAGCCGGCTCTGCCCACAACTACCACCATTGACTATAAACAAAATGGTCGCCATTTTGGTTATGGTTGTCCTAAAAAAAATTTGTTTACATCAAAATTCTTGTTTCAACAGGACCTTTACAGTGATGTATCACATGACTATTGGTCCCATTTGAAAATTTTGAGTTACCCCCTCCCCCACCAAGCCTTTCAACCAAAATTGAACAATATTATGTTTCTTTAGCAGCGCCTCACTGTAACGAATATTGCCGCAGACCGCATTTAGCTATCTTAACAAATAACCAAGATAAATAAGCAAGTTACTTTCAAGCCACCCTGTCTAACATACTAGCTGACCCGTACCGCGTTGCCCGTGGTGGTTGGTATTTTCAAACTTTTTCATGTAATTGTATTCTTTTTAAGTGTTCCTTGAATACCCGTGCTTATCCTACTGTGGTCATGAGAAAAAAAAGACTGCGCTATTTAGGAAAGCACTGAAAATGTTATTCCTGTAAACTACTATCTAACATGAAAGTTTTTATTAAGTTTGATATAGGAATTTTTAGTAACTTTGACCACCCAACCCCCCTAAAAATTTTGAATTTTCTTAACCTTTCTTAGCGAGCATCTACGGCCCTAGAGGAAGCTACATACCAAATTTCAAGTTTCTAGCTCATATAAGTTATGTAAACAATTATTGTACACTTTACTGTAATAATGATGACTGTTGTATGGTTCTTAGTTTAGTCAGCATTTGTATTGTGTGAAGAGACAAGCTTTGTTTCGCCAGAGTTAGACGAGGCTTCTCTCCGTACACATCAGTGTATATGAATATTGTACGTTATTTGTTATAATTGTTTTAAAGTTAATAAAATTAAGTGTAACGAATAGAATTGTTCTTTTTTAAAAAGCAATTCCCTCGAACCAAAAACGTAACTGGCGCAGTCGGTAGGACACCTCGAGGAAGTTAACGAATATAACATCCGTCGGTTTTAACCGTTAATCGAGGAACCAACTCGGTTGCAGAGTGAATATCTGCGAAAAATCGATCAATCATAGAGTGAATATCTATAACGAACAACGAAAAAGGAAAAAAGTTTTGTGTATTGTGTTAAATAGTGCAGTGCAAAATAAGTGCAGTGTTACGCCGTACATAATGAGCAAAGTATTTTGGATTTCACTGTAAGTAAATCCTGTACAAATATTAAAATATTCTATAATATTAAGAACGAAAGTAATATTTACATATTTTTGAAAATTATTTTATATAATAGGCTAGTTAAATATCTCATTTGTATAATATATTTTCTTGTAGTATATTAATTCATATCTTGATTTTTAATTTTTCAAATAAGTTGAGTAGATAATAATTAATTACAATGACTACCCCTATATTAAAAAAAGAGTACTTGGACATGATTCCAGAGTACAATGGTGAGCCTGCTATGCTCAATAGGTTTATTTCAATTTGTGATAAAATAGTGAACAAATTCTTTGTAGTCCAGAACCCAGAGGATTTTCAAAACGAATTTTTGTTTTCTTCTATACTTTCTAAATTAAAAGGACAAGCCTTAGATATTGTAGTGAGCTCCAACACCTATGCTTGGGAAGATGTTAAAAATACACTTTTGACTAGTTATTCAGATAGGAGGGATTGTTTTACCTTAAATTTAGAAATGGCAGAATTAAGACAGGAAAGTAACGAATCGCCCTTCACTTTCTACGAAAGAATTCAGAAATTGTTGAATTTGCAAATAGCTTTCTTTATTAACAAGGAACCAGCTGCTAAAGATATTCTATGTACTTACACCCAAAAACTAGCACTACGTGTACTGTTAAGGGGACTTCAGGAACCGTTAGGGTCCTTAATGCGGACAAAAAATCCTAACACGCTCAATGAAGCGCTTAATATGCTGACTAACGATTTCCAATTCAAAAATAATAAACTCTTTAAAACTAATCGGCAAAATGTACCAAATAAATCACAACATTTACCAATTCGCAAACCTGCCACTAATAATCAACCATTTCAGAATTATTATAAACAAATACCCCAAAACAATCCCAATCAATTTAACCAATTTAACAGGCAAAACTATGTACACAACAACACGGCACCTAAAACGAATCAAGTTTATCAACCCACACCAATGAGCATATCAACACGTCAAACCTGAAACCCAATCAGACAAAATAAATTATATCAAATTACTGGAAAGCCGGTCGTTGAAGAAACGGAAAGTGATTCGATGTACCAGATCACCGAACAAATGCCGCACATTTCGCTATCGGAACAGACTGAAATTAGTTGTAACTTCGCGGAAGAAACCCAAGACGAACACAATGCCGCAAATAACTTTATTGAGGAAGACAATGCATGCGGATTCCCCCCAGATTATGAAAACACACAGAATCATTTTTTAGGACTTACGACAGTAAAAAGAAATTTTCCATAATGCACATAGAAAATGACACAAATGATTTACCTTTTGTTTATGATCCGAAAACTAACCTAAAAATATTGATTGACACCGGAAGCACTAGATCGTTTATTAAAAAATCGATTGGATTTAATATTTTCAAAAATACACTAGAACAAGAACCGTTCGTAGTAAGCACAGCACACGGAGTGTCAAAAGAAAAGTTTAGCTGCAGATTACCCATTTTAGGAAAGAAAATAGCAAAATTCTATTTATTTGATTTTCATAAGGATTTTGACCTATTACTTGGACTCGATAACATAAGAGAATTGGGAATTAATTTGGATTTTGTAAACAATAAATTAATATTTTGTGATAAGAAGATATCTATACATTACTTTAACACGGAGGAACCAAACAAAAATAATAATAATAATAATAATACTTTTGGCGAAAATAATACCACATGCTATGTGATTAAAGCACGTACTAAACAAACGTTAAAAATAAAAATACTTAATATGCGCAATGGAGAGGGATTATTACCCTATAGGCAACAAGACGGAATAGAAATAAATACCGCAGTGCTTAATAAAAATAGAAAATGGAGAAAGTTATTGCCCGATAATCAATAATACGACATCTGATAGACGTTTAGTGATCAAACCGATGGAGGTGCAACCGCTAAGCGATTTCAAAATCTATCCAATAAACAATGATCAAGTAAACGCTACAAATTTTAATTTGTTAAATCACAAGCATAATAAATTAGATCTGAGCCAAATTAGAACGGATCACATGAACGCTGAAGAGAAACGGGAAATATTAAAATTGATTTTCGAATATTCTGACATATTCCATCAAGAAAATAAAGACCTGACATTTACTAATCAAGTCAAGCACATAATTAGGACAACTGACGAAATCCCTGTATACACGAAAAACTATAGATACCCAGAAATTTATCGTAAGGAAGTAGATAAACAAATTCAGGAAATGCTCGCCCAAAAAATAATCAAACCCTCGCATTGACCATGGAATTCACCTGTATGGATCGTTCCAAAAAAACCAGACTCCTCTAACAGACAAAAGTTTAGGCTAGTAATTGATTTTAGGGGACTAAACGCAAAAACTATTGATGACAAATTCCCGCTTCCTAACATAACCGATATATTAGACAAATTAGGGAGATCCCAATATTTTACCACCCTGGATCTTGCCTCAGGATTTCATCAAGTTGAGATGCACCCGGACAGCGTTGATAAGACAGCCTTTTCCACGGAAACTGGCCACTATGAATTTCTGAGAATGCCGATGGGCCTTAAGAATAGTCCACCGACGTTCCAAAGAATAATGAACAACATATTACGCGGAATACAGAATGAATCGTGTTCGGTTTATCTTGATGATATCGTAATCTATTCAGCTAGTTTACAAGAGCACCTACTTAGGTTAAAAGAGGTTTTCGATAGACTAAGAAAAGCTAATTTTAAGGTACAGTTAGACAAAACGGAATTTTTAAGGAAAGAAGTCGCATATTTAGGCCATATTGTGACACCAGACGGAGTCAAACCCAATCCTGAAAAAATAAAAGTAATAAAGAATTATCCAATTCCAAAAACTACCAAACAAATAAAAGGATTTTTAGGACTATTAGGCTATTACCGTAAATTCATTAAAAATTTCGCAAAAATAACTAAACCATTTACTAATTGCTTGAAGAAAAATGCCAAAATTGATATCAATAACCCCGATTATATAGATTGTTTTGAAACTTGCAAGAACATATTGACTAATGAACCACTGTTGCAATACCCTGACTTTGAAAAAGAATTCATTCTAACCACAGACGCAAGCAATTTTGCTGTCGAAGCGATTCTAAGTCAATATAAAAATGGAAATGACCTTCCAATTGCTTTTGCTAGTCGAACTTTAAACGATAGTGAGACCAACTACTCTGCAATTGAAAAAGAACTTCTTGCAATCGTATGGGCAACAAAACATTTCAGACCTTATTTATTTGGAAGAAAATTCAAAATTTATTCAGACCATAAACCCCTGCAATGGTTGTTTTCTGTTAAAGAACCGAATTCTAAACTTTTAAGATGGCGGTTAAAGCTGGAAGAATATGATTACGAAATAAAATATAAAAAAGGAAAATTGAACCAAAATGCCGATGCATTATCGAGAATTCAATTAAACGTCACCGAAAAAACTTCACCGGACTCGCAAAATATTGTGGATGACGAATTACAGAAGCCAACAGCTGACCTAGTGCGACGCTACTTCCCAGAACTGGATGACAGCCCGTCTATGATAGTTAACTTTGATATGGAAGAAGAAAATGACGCCGTCAATCAGGAAGAGAATAATGAAGTGAACGACCAGACCGTCCATTCAAACTTTGAAGGAAATACCTTAGTGGAAATTCCCATTTCTGACGAACCTGTAAATTTTGGAAAAAACCAAATCTTTCTGTCGCTAGTAAACTATCAGCCAAAGAAAGTTAAAATAATAAAATTATTTGAAACTTCTAAAATGAGATTAATTGTTGAAATTTCGGAAAACAATTTAGACAATGACATTATTAAATTTGTAAAGGAATTCCTAGTGCCTAATGTTAAATATAATATTTATTTTGAAGATGACTTTTATGAGAAATTTGTGACTTGCATAGCTAAACATTTTAAAAGCTCTAAACTTTGGTTAATTAAATGTAACACTAAACTACTAGATATAACTAAAGAGGACGCAATTGAAGATATAATAAATAATTACCATGTAAGCAAAACCAACCATCGCGGCATACAAGAAACGTATGAACAAATTAAAAGGAAATATTACTGGCCCAATATAAAAGGACATATTCAAAATTTTATCAATAACTGTGAAATTTGTTTAAAGACAAAGTATGATAGAGTACCCTTACAACTTGAAATGAATCTGACGCCTACACCATTGAAGCCACTACAGATAGTGCACATGGATAGCATTTCGTTAGAAAAGAACAGATTTCTCAGTATTGTAGACGCATTCTCTCGCTATGCTCAAGTGTATCGCGTAGGAGGCGCACACGCCACAGAAGTCGCTGATAAGCTCTTAGACTACTTTGCACATTATGGTGTCCCTGAGTTTATAGTGTCTGACAATGGAACTGAATTCAACAATAAAGTAGTTAAGGAAATAATGGAATTACATAAAATCAAAATACATTTTATTAGCACACAGCACCCCCCCTCTAACGGATTAATTGAAAGGTTCCATTCCACATTAATTGAACACATACGACTTTTAAATAACCAAGTAGAATTTAGGAATGATAATATTACAAAGAAAGTTAAATACGCAATCATTGCATACAATAATAGCATACACTCTGTTACTAAGTTGACACCTTTTGAAATATTATATGGACATATTACCCCTAATCATGTTTTGAATATTGACATTGAAAATCAGTTTACTAATGACTATATAATAAGCCACAGGGAGAGAACAAAAAAAACTTTACGAACATATTAAGGAATCTAACCAGAAGATCAAAGAAAACATTCAAACCAAGAGGAATCTGCATAAAGAACCATTGCCAGAAATTCCGACAGAAGTTTATGTAAAAAATACGCAGAAACAAAGTAAAACAAAAAATAAATATAATCAAGAAGAAATATCTGCAATAAATCAGGAAAGGAAAACAGCGGAAATTAAACCAAGGCATCATAACACTAAACAGAAAATTCATCTGTCTAAAATTAAGAGGCCAAGGAAAAAATTTATAATTCCAAAATGTAATCCGTCTTTGAATCCTGTTCCAGGTCCCTCTTGTTCTTCGCAAAAGCCGATGCCGACACAACAGAAGTTAAGGACATTTCCAAAAACATTGGAATAATACCGATTGAATTAGGACCAGCCAAATTACAATCCTCTTACCACACATTTGTTCACTATTTTAATTTGAATAATTTGATTGTTCAATTTAATAATGTTGAATTTTATTATAATAATGTATTAAACTATTTTGATAAGAATTGTGTTAGTTGTAACGCCAGCCTCACTGGAAAAATTGAGTTTGTAACGGATAATGGTAGTAAAGTTAGAGACATAATCAATTATTTTAAATATGTTAACCATAGTAGAGAAATAGTTAAAGAAAAATTAGAAGTAGTATACTTAGAACGTAATAATAATAATAATGTAAGAACAAAAAGAGGTATAATAGATGGACTAGGATCCGCATTTAAGTTTATTACTGGTAATTTAGATGCCTATGATGGCAAAAAATATGACAATATATTAAAAGGGATAGAAAACAATGAGGCTAACATTGTGAACCAAATAGAGTCTCAATATACAATTAGCAGTAGTATCATTAAGGAATACAATAAGACATTTAATATTATTGAAGCAAACTTTGTGGAATTAAAGAATAAATTGGAATTGATGAATCATAGAATTAACGATTTTGTAGAATTAGAAAAATTTAGAAATATATTAAACCAATTAAGTATTTTGTACAATATGTTGTTACAAGTAACAACTGATTTGGAAAATTCATTAACGTTTTGTAAACTAGGTGTACTTCACCCCAGCGTTATCTCAACCAGAGAGTTGTATAGTGAGATAATGAGAATCTATGAGTATTACACTGAAAGACTACCCATTGAACCTAAATTGCAAACCATGTGGGAGTTAGAAAGTTTAATTGAAGTTAACTGTAAATTAGATTCAGATAATATTGTATATTTTCTGAATTTACCTATTGTAGAAAAAACAAAGTTTAATATTTACAAATTACACTCTGTACCCACTGAATATGAATCTCAATATGTAACCATTATACCCACGGTAAAATATATGTTAGTTTCTAGTTCTGTAGTGTTAGGTTTAGACAACAAGTGTAACAGAAAAACTAATTCAAAATACTTTTGCTCATTCGACTTAATATCTCACCAGAAGATTGACTGTGAAATTTCAATAATTAAAGACAACAATGCAGACACCTGTAAATACACCGCTTTGGAAGTCACAGACAATGTTATTAACTGGATCCCAGAAATAAATCAGTATTTGGCAA
>JAGFPH010001293.1:89914-104372 GCA_018207615.1 Philaenus spumarius
TTCTTAACCTTTCTTAGCGAGCATCTACGGCCCTAGAGGAAGCTACACCCCAAATTTCAAATTTCAACCTCATAAAAAATTTTTTTTATTATTTTTTTCTCCCCCCCCCCCCCCCAAACACCCTAAAATGTCAAATTTTTTGAAACCCTTTCTTAGTGAGCAACTATGGCCCTAAAAATTTCAAGTTTCTAGCTCATCTATAAATTTCTTATGGAAAATTGTTTTTTTACCCTCCCAAACACCCCCTAAAATTTCGAATTTTTTTTAAACCTTTCTTAGTGAGCAACTAAGGCCCTAGAGGAAGCTACATACCAAATTTCATTCATTGCAATCCGTTCAATAGTTTTTGAGAAAACGTGATGAGTGAGTCAGTGAGTGGTATTTGTCTTATATAAGATATTATTTACGTAGATTATAAATATTTAACATTTCATTTATCTTCATGCAAACTTTTAAACCCTAGGATTTAAAATGTCCCAGAAACTATAATTATCTGCTCCAGTGATACTTCAATACCATTAACAAAAAAACGGACTCATATCCGATTTAACCAAGTCAAAACAGAAACGTAGTGAGTAAAGTCGAGTAGTCGACAATAATTGCCCGCGCTGATAATGAACTAGTTCGTGATTTTACCACGGAGCGTTGGCCTACTGCTAGGCCTAAGTCTTGTTTCAGTTCACTGCCGATAGGTGCCCTTGCTGTGCCGTGAATTTTCCCGGCTTCAACTACTACTATAGACTCGGGAAGTTTATTAATGCTTATATAGTCAATGCCTAAAATGAACTTTCAAACTATTTACTAGTAAGATCTGTTAACGATTTTTAGTAGGATTATTATTACATTAATATTGCAATAGCGGTATTTTTCTTATTTTAAAATTAAAGGTTTATTAATTTTTAAGTCAAGCAGAGTATTTGTAATTTCTATTTATTTGCAGACCTTTATGACTACAAAACCAGCATTGAAAACTCTTAATTTTCAAATAGTTTGGGATTGTGTAAGATAATTTTTAGGGTAAACTTTTTACAATTAATTTTAAACTTTTTGCTAGAAGGAAAATGTTTTTATATAGAAACAATATTCTGAATATATTAGGTATTGATATCAATAATATACTTGTAGATGAGATTCAGCCACACAAATGTTTAACAGTACAGTACCTATTAAATTCTTGGTCTAGTTTTGGAGCACTTGTAGAGGTTTTCTTCAAAATGTTTTGGTGTTGTTCGTTTTATACTTGCACCAAAACAGACTAAAAACCAAATCAATATTTAGTTTTTAGTGGTTATCACATTTTCACCCCTAGCAGCACGTAACAAAATGTAAAACTCATTTACTTTTTATATGTGTTTTGTAAGAAATAAATGTACAAAATTTCAGCTTTAAGGAAAGTAAACAAACAACATTTATTGTTTTAGGGGATTTTTCAACCATTAAAGGCTAAATATTTTAAAATCCTATCTTAGTGCGCCTCTAGCGCCTATGAGCAATGTGTACCAAATTTCACATTCCTTGGCGGTATTAAATTAATATTTACAGTTGTAGGGGTTGTTACTTAAAGTTCACCCCTTAGCAGAACATGATAAAATGTAAAACAGGTTTTTTTTATATGTATTTTGTAAGAAATAAATGTACAAAATTTCAACTTTCCAGCTTTAAGGAAAGTATAAAAATAAATATTTATTGTTTAAGGGGTTGTTACTACATTTCCACCCCTTAACAGAACGTAATAAAATGTGAGACTGGTTTATTTATCTGTGTGTTGTGTAGCTTTTAAATTTCAACATGTGTGCCAAATTTCACGTTCCTAGGGGGGTATGGTGTTTGACATATTATGTAACAAACAATATTTATCGTTTTAATGGTTGTTTCAACTCTAAAGAAAAAATATTTTAAAACCCTTTCTTACATCGTTTCTTTTAATTCGCCTCTAGCCACTATGTGTACCAAATTTCACGTTCCTAGACAGTATTCAATTAATATTTATAGTTTTAGGGGTTGTTACTACATTTTCACCTTAAGCAGAACGTCACAAAATGTAAAACTGGTTTACTTTTTATATGTATCGTGTAAGAAATAAATGTACAAAATTTTAGTCAAGAAATTTCACGTTTTCTAGGAGATGGGACTTTTAAGATACATAACAAAAAAATGTTTATTGTCTTAAAATAGCATTTTATTTCTCGCAACTTTTGACGATTAAGTATTTAAGGCTAATTTTCTGCAAAAAGCATTCTACTAATTTCAGTAGAAAATTATATACAATCATTTTGTTCAGTACAAGTGTTTAAAAAAGCACATTACTTCATTCGCATATTTAAGGCTAATTATAGAAGTTTTTATTTACACTTGCAGTTTGCAATAAATATAAATATTGTACACAAATAACTATTAGTATACGAGGTTTGTTATTAACTAACAGCTTATTGGTCCCCCTGCTTCTAAGTAGACTACTTACCTCATCTAACGATTATGGCAGTGGTATTTTGCTTTGCAGTCCTTGGAAGCTTTATTTATATCATTCAATGCCAGTGACAAATTCTTCTTAGTGACGTAAATGGTGTTGAAACTGGGTTCTCTTAGAGCTGATTTAATGTAAGAAACAAGATAAAGGAGCAAGACTGCTGAGTTTGGGAGTTGCGGTCAACTGATCCAGTAAAGCACTCGATAGAAGAAACTGATAGAATCAATTTGTATTTATTAATTGAGAGTCCAAAATCTTTCCACCAAGCAATCATTTATGTCTTTACTTTGTTTTAAGTTGGTGATTGTGTCGTAGATTGGGTTCGATAAAAAATACAATTTGTCATTCTAAATGGATTATTTTTATATTCTGTGTAAATTTGAAATTCTTTTAATGTTTCGTAGAGATTCCTTTTTTGGTGTTGTGTAATATTTTGTCAATGTATGTGTAGACATGATTTTTGTTAATTAGAATTTTGTCTACCTGTTATTTTTTTAAGCTTGGAGGGATGCTTGTTGGGTCGATCAATAATTAATTTTCAAATTAATTTACTAACCTTCAAATGGTCCTGTTGATTTCCCCTCTACTGCTGCTGGGTCTGACTAGTTTCTACACAACTCTATCATTGTCGAAGACGAAATATTTAAAACGATGGACATATTACACAAATCACTACACGACACATAAAGTACACATACGTAATATTCACCATTAAAGGGTCGTTAAATAATTAAAATGGGACATAGTTTTTCCACACAAGTACTTGCGGGTGGTCTCACTTGTTGAAGAGTCATCGTACAGTACAGACCTGTTTTTGGTGTGTGGAGTGCAATGCTTCCATAAGTATGGAGTTTGCTGTATTTCTGTAGGAAATACAATTTAAATAGTGTTGAACGACAGTAGAGACAGTGAATTCACGGTAAAATGTAAAAAGGTGAAAATCGGACATCTTTAGTCGAAGTTATCGACTTAGAAAATTTCAAAGGCAAGCGTGCCTTACGAAAGTATAGAAATGGCCGACCAGCGATGGTGATTTGCAAAAAAGCTAACAGTGTTTTCGGAGTGAATTATATCTGCGAATTAATAAAGTAAGAACAGTGTAAAAATGAGGCTAAACATTAACTAAGTATAAACGGTTTTCAAAAAGATTTTGTATAAGATAAAAAACAGTGTTTTTCTTTAAATAAGTAAATTCATTCTTTGTCTCGTAAGTTTAAAAAAGTGCACTATAAATTCATAAAATTGATAAAAAACGTACGTAAGTAAATAATTTTAAATAATTAATATAAAAAGGTCTGCATTCATGAAGGTTGTGAATAAGAAATCATTTTGTATGTTATAATTTAGATTGTTTGAAAGAGTGGTGAATGTGTGAGTGTATGATCTTTTAAACTTTAAAATATGATTTGCCAAAGTTTCTATTTTTGTTTTGTAAATTTAATGAATTTAATCATGGAGGAGTAAATTTAAAATGCCAACTATTATGTTTCGTTGATTTGAGTCCTTTCCCTTCCTGGTAAAGTACTTCATGGTAACATGAACCTTGTAATAAAAATTAGAGTCAGTGTAGGTTAAGTGGAATATAAAATGGCGTCGGTTGTCTGCCGCAGTTTTCGATTCCGGGGGAGGGGGTCTGTGAACAGAACACAGATCTCGTCTTGCTAGAGTCGAAGGCCCAGTAGTTGATAACCGAGTGCACAGATGAATAAACCAATCTGCGTAACAGAGATTTGGTAGTAGAGTCGAAGGCCCAGTAGTTGATAACCGAGTTCACAGATGAATAAACCAATCTGCGTAACAGAGATTTGGTAGTCAGCTGTGACAACCACAGATCTGACTATAACATAACCTATTTTCAATTTTGGGGTTATGTTTGATTATTTTTGTTGTGGTTAAGGGAATAATATTTTGTAGAATTGAATTAGCAATACATAAATAAAGTAAAGTATATAAATTGAAAATATGAAATTACAAGTAATTGTTACGCAGCAAAAAGGTTATTTTTTTATTAGGTAACTTAGAAAAAACTTGTCAAAATTTGATTTATTTTTATTTTTTTTATTTTTATTCATAAACTTTGTAAACGGCTGGCAAGCAACAGCACGTTACAAAATGGCGCCCGAAGAGGGACCTGATTGTAACAGTGAGCCGCCAGCACGTTTTTATCTTGTAATCTAGAAGTTACAAGATGGCTGCCAACTGGTGTGGCTTTTAACTATATATAATATCTTGTAATCTAGATGTTACAAAAGTCAGATTAGGTCTTTTTATTAAATGTGAAATAATTTTGGGCAAAGTAAATAGATAGAAGATCAATTAGTTTGTGTATCGTAGAAACCAAATGATTTAACGTAAAGGATTTAAACAAGAAAACACTTTTCTTTAAATATAAATACACTTTTCTTTAACTTCAAGTCTAACACTGTTTAATCTATACAACAATTTGGACATTAACTGACCTAACCTAATACTATCCTGAAGGTACTTGGGAAGTCGTAGATTCACCAGTTGTACTTTCTTGGCTTGTTTCTTGCTTTTCCTCTTTCAAAGCATATTGTTCAAGTCCGGAAACTATACTATTTTGATGGTACGTCAAACCACTAACTAATTGCTGTTGCGCAGAGTTTAAGACAGAGACAAGTTGAGCTCGTGCCGTGGTGAGATCATTCAATTGACTGTACTCGAGCATCTGGTTGTAGCTCATTAAACGTCCTTCTACAATACCAGCTAACAAATAAAAACATACTTTATTAAATCCATGTATTATAAAAACATTTGATAAAATACAAGTTAAAAGAATGATAATGTAATGCAGTTGTGTACATAGCTAAATAACTTTAGGCAAATTTTAGTCTGAACAGTTGTTGGTTAAGGTAAAGATTTAATTCTATTCTTCTCTTTTAATCTAGTTTCAATAGCAGGGGACAAAAGAACTATTTTAGTTAACTTCATTGTTTGAAGGACAGTAGAATCCCGACCACTAATCCAGACTTCCAGATAATACTTTTGCGTTAAGCTAAAAAAAATAAAGGCAGGAAAATAGTAATTATAAATACATTTCTGCTAAAACGATCTAAGCCTATTGAACAAACGGATTTATCAAAATGTTTTAGTGCTAAACTGCCAAAAAAGAAAAGATTTATTGCAACAAAACGAAAATTTTCATTTTTACAAAACAAAAATACATAACCAATGTTGCAAAAGCAACTCCAACAGGTTAAAACCCCAATTACTGGGGCGCTATTTGTACAAACATTAAAAATCCAGCCTAAACTATAAAATCATTAACAAAAAAACCACCAATGCATGTTTGTTTATACACATTATATACAAAGAAACAATAAATCGAATAAAAAACTAACTGTTATATTATATCTAACTGTTGAGTCCAACCAAAACTTGCACGTGCAAGTGTGAGTTTAATTTTGATAAACCCCAGGAACATCCACCTTATGATCGACCGCATTATATAGAGCAATTGACGAGTTCAGTGGTGACAACACATGAGCATTGGTTCTAATGCGCTCCTGGTAAAGTGGCCTTTTGATTCTTCTCCCTTAAGGTGGAACATACCAGCATATTTATCTTAGGCTCTCAGGATCCTCAATCCTAACACACATAACTCCTCAAGAAACATAATCTCAACAAATTGTTCCCGGGTCGTGTCATTTCTTGTTACGGTAATATCCTTTGGCCCCTTCGCTCACCCGATTTAACTGCTTGCGGCTTCTTTTTATGGAGATACAAAAAACAAAAGTGTTTCAAACAGATCCACCCACAACCATTCAAGCCCTCAAACAACGAATTGTGGACAAGATTGTGGCAATACCTGTCAACATGCTGCAAAAGGTCATGCGAAACTTCCAGGCCAGGCTCCAAGAATGCCTTAACTGCAATGGAGAACATTTCGTAGACGTAGTGTTCAAAAAATAATTTTTATTAGTATTGTACCCGTAGTAGCTATTCTTGTACTTTTAATAATTTAGTAAGAAAATATTAAACAAGTTTTTTTCAACAACCAATTAGGCCTACTTCATTCCATCATCCCGTGTCATTGATGGACCTTGTACTAAATCATAAGCTTCTAAAATATATTTATACAAGTAACAATAACAATAAATACATACCCATTAAAACAACAGCAGGCATTTTCTTTGTCAATTTAATTAAAGTAGCAACATTAGGTTCAGAACTAAATACCATTGCCGTATGACTTACAAACAATGACAAGACAGTTTCATAAGGTGTATCCTGTAACGCCATTTTTACTGTTGATTTTGAATGGACTTTTAGGTACATGTTTTCTTTCTTCAATTTAATTTCCATCTGCCAAACAAAATAAATTATTAATATTTTATATATTCCATGTTTTGTTACTGACTAACAATAATTTTTTTTTTTTTTTTTTTCAAGAGTAGAAAACACTTATTCTCTAATTATTTGAATGAAATCATATCGTTGGTGAAAATGTGATACCTCGAATTTCCGAAAACCCTACTTTTCAGGAGAGACTTAAAACCTTCTGAAAATTATGAAACACTACTAATCATAGGCAACGTTTTTTTTAAAATATTAAGAACTACTTAAATAATCATTTTTTGTCATACCTACAATAAAAAAACTCCAATTAATAAAATTATATAACTTACTTGGTCTCACACTGAATTTTTTGATGACATACGAGCTATCACTGTAAATTGACTATACAGTAGAGCGTCGAAAATCCGAACTAATTGGGACTGAGGGGGGTTCGGATTATAAATTTGTTCGGATTTTTGAAAACAACCAAGAAAAAGCTATTTAGTCGATGTATGCCCTTTAATCGATTAAAGTGGTTTAACAGTACAAGCGGTAATGTAATTACAATACAGTATGTAAGACTACTTAAACATTATGATTAAGATGAACCTGCACGTACACAGTAGAGCCAACATGATTACACATGTAACTCTCAATTACAGTACAGTACATAATTAAAATTTTTGTACATTGTAGTTAACACAAACGAAAAATTACAAAAATACTCTATAGTACACTACTGTATGTACGACACACTGTTATAATGATTACACAACGAGAAATGAATAAACTTTCTGTATGTTTACTGCTAGCGCTAAAGCAGCTTATTAGCGTGACAGTGAAAATACTGACAGAGGGCGTGTGAGAGCAGGTATTAAGAAGTGTTAAAAAGAGATAATAATGTCAAACTGCGATGAAGATTTTTGTGAAATTTTTAACGACAATTTAATAATTTAATAATTAGTTAATTTAATAATTGGAATTTACGAAAACGAAAGTTTTGCAGGGGTTGCCTCAGAACGTGTTCGGATTTTTGACGTTTTAGATTATTGACGTTCGGATTATCGACGCTCTACTGTACATTAATTTATAATAACCACTGCTGACTATAAGAGGATTAGGTGTTTTAAAAATAACAAATTTTTAGTTATTTAAAATGAAATGTTATGTTACAAAACTACAAAAATTTTTACAACTACAAAGACAGAAAGTTTGTGGATTTAATTGTCTTGATTAAAGTGAATAAAATAACTTTCAAAACAACTTGCGTTTTAAAACCAATTGAGAACATTTTATTTAGTCTTGGGTTTTTTCTTCTTAACATCATCAGAGCTATCCTCAAACTCTAAGCAATCATAAAATGGATGACAGTCAGCTGGTAAAATTGCCTTCAATTCTTGAAGATGCTACCGCTTTCTTCTGGTTATTTTAAGTTTGTTCTGGTGCATATGTGGGAAATCCGACAATCTGGAAGGTGTGTCAAACTTTTTTTTCTGTGGGAAGTTTACATAATCAAAGTCAAATGATAGTTTCATTTTGATTTCTCCGTTTGGGTAGTACTCGATTACTCTTAAATCTGTTACAATGGGTTCTCCAGCTTTTTTTTTTTTTGTGCCTTGTACTATCACACATCACAGTTTCTTTTAAAGAGAAGTCTTTGATTGTGACAAAAGTCACTGTCTTTGTGTTATAGTTGTTAGATGTGTACCTAATGTAGTCACTTGGCAAATAAATGTGTTTGCTTTTTAATTTCCTCTCTATTACAGCATGCACTGAATACACATCCATTTGAGTATGGCCCTTTTCAAGAAACTCTTGAATTATCTGAATTTCTTTTTCATGACAGAAATTCAAAAGTGTATTAGAAAATATGGCATTTCAGTTTTGTCCTGTGCACCTGTCACTCGATAGAAGGACTAGAGTTTTATAGATGATAAAAGTAGCCCAATACAAAGGAGGTAAATAAGTTTGCTGAAAGATCCGATTGAGTTTTGTCAAACCAAAAACATTTGGCCTTGTAATAGAGAGCTGAGGCATTGAGGTTAGGGCATATTTTGATTGACTGCTGGTCTTGGGTTAGTACAAGACACTTTCCTTCTTCTCCCTTTTTCTTGTCATTGGGTTTTTCAGTTCTTGCCACTTCTTTTCTTGAAATGTGATTCTTGTACTCATCCTGTGATACATGATCACCTTCGTATAAAATGCACAAATCACACCGGTCTCTTTTAGGTGTTGAAAAGCCAAATTTTAGTCTGCCACAACTTTGGCATAAGTAAACCTTGACAATGGCTCTAATGCACCTTCTGGGTTTTCTGTGCACCCTCTCTTGTACTCGATGAAAACAGCTGCCATATTGCTACCGGTACCAGTTAGTTCCAAATAAATTGTGTTGAATGACTTCTGGCAGTAAAGGAATGGGAGTTTTGGTAGCTTTTACAGAAACTGTTCCCATAACTGCTTTTTATTTTCTATTTTTACTCTCCTAAATGCTCTTCGTTTCAATTAGTGTTTTCTTTTGAAGGTGTCATGCTTTGTTTGTTTTCATCATGTGAATCCAGTTCAACACGTGTTTTTTTAGTTCAAAAGTGTTGAGAAAATTTTTTTACAAACAAAAAATTCATTTCCATTACTTTTTTAATCCTATAAGAGTAAGTGAAATTTCTCCTAGCCTTCTCTCCTTGCTTCTTCGTGGTTTCAGTTTTTTCTGATTAAGTAACAAGTGACAAAACATAAGATTTTCTTCTGGTCCCATGTCAATATTTCCTAAAAGTTTTTAAACAACTCTTTCCTTTGCTCTTCACTTTTAGACTAAAATTTCTGATTTTAGATTTTTTACAGGACTCGCAGATCCAGGGTTGACCCGTTTTCCTTTCTTCCAGTTGCACACCTGGCTCACCCTTTGTATCTTTTGGCCTATTCCATCTAACATAGGCCTTTCCCTGTTCTCTTAAAAAAATTGTTTTAGCATCATGCCACTAAGCTGCATCAGAATCTATTTTTCTTTTCTTATTTTTTTCGGTTGCCTATGCTAATTTCATTAGTATTTGGGTTTGTAAAGTATTTCAACCAAAACAATGTGGGTAAAATATTTTAACATACTGTTGTACAATAATTATACATCTGACTTACATTATTAGTTAAAAGCCTTATACCTTATACTCAATTACAGCCAGCAAATAGCACAATAAACAAAAGAATCTCTTGCAAAAACACTCCACACTGGTTGGATGCTATTGTAACAACAGAACATACGTGGTCTCACCAGACAAAAGTCACTGCCTCTACATTCACCGAGTTGCGTGGTATCACTAAAACTGTTAGGCTAAGGCCTGAGTGGAGCGGGGCGTGCAGCGGGGCGGAGAGCAGGGCGTGGAGCGTTCAAAACAATCATGTTCTGAAGCACGAGCGCGGCCTGGAAATAGGAATTAAAAGTGGAGCGTGCAGCGGTCTTTGCAGCGTCGGTTGGAGCGGCGAGCGTTCGGTTCAAACCAGTTTGCCTTTTGAAGCGTTCTAAGCGTGTTGTCAGCATGTCGTTTGAGGAAATAATTTCTGCTGCACAGTTAATTCTGCTGTACCGTGAAATTTATCAGGTTGTGATCTTATAGTTCTGTACAACGTAGCAAACTCTCCAAATTTCTCTCTTTCTTTCACTATTGAATTGGACCACTTTTCACGTTAAATAAGTATAATTTTAGGTATGCATTTTCTTCCACGACCATATCGTAAAATACAGATTCGACGGTCATATCCATTTTCCACATAAATCACAAAATAAACATTCGCAAAAATAGTCTAGCACTACTGCACGCCACAGTTGCACGCTCTTCACTGAGGCCAGTCGTTGCACTCCAGCGGAACGCCATAACAAACGCTGACCGCCTCGCTGCATGCCCTGCTCCACTCAGGCCATAGCCTTACTGTATGCAGTACAAAATTTTTCCAAAATACGAGTTCTCACTAGAAAGAAGCAGGATTTTTTTCTCAATCCATGGACTCCAATATCACAAAAGTGATAAAAACCGAGATACGAGGTATCACTTCTTCTCCAATGATATATTACAACTATTTCGAAAATGTCACAAGAATCTCTTGTGTGCATTTAACACTTGACTTTGATATTACTAAAAGGGCGCAGATCTAGTTTTTATTCGGAAAGGAATTTAATAAGGGTGTCGACTCCAATTCTGCCAGATGTAGATGTGTCCTTAATAACATCTTAACATTATGTTAAAATAAAGAGAGTGACACTCTTGCATGTTACAATTGATTTTATGCATTGCTCTTTTGGACTAAATTATTGCTATTTTATCATACAAGTTTGAACTTCTATTAATTGAAGCATGTAGAAGCAAAAACAGATATCTCCACCATAGTTGAATTTTTAAGGAAAGGAAAAACTGACACACCTAAGTCATCATTAATTTTTTTAGCATTATCTTTTTCACTAAAAGCTGCATACATTTTCCCCAGTTAAAACAAAGCCTGGAATTGAGAAATAATAAACAGAGTAGTAAATTAACTTTCAAATAAACAGATGTCGGTTTTTGCATCTCACCTTGGCAAATATCGGTTTTTGCACTTCACTTGATCCAAATATCGGTTTTTGCTTCTGAATTTTGGAAACAGAACTCTTTTTAACACATTAAAAAACTTTAATTTAAATTATTAAATTACTGGCTTGGTACATTTACCGTGTTCAAAATCACTAACAGCATAGACTCAGTTAGATATAGTTTGCTGGCTTGTAACCCTAATTAGTTTCTTTTGAAGAACGAAGTAAACAAAAAGAATTCAAAACGATTCAAATATATAACAGCTCATTTAGCATGTTTGTTTTAATACTTGAACAGTTAATGTACAGTATAATACACAAGCGTCAATTGGTTCCTTATGCTACTTAACTAACACAGTACACATTAGGCCTGGATTAACAGCTATTTAAGCCCTAGGCCAAAGTTCTAGGGTGTTGAATTTCTTTTGCATATTTAACTATAAAACTCATGTTTTAGAGCTTCTCTGGGGCTATTTGAGTTAACACAGTTTTATTTTTTGCCCTTTTGAATGCATTTTTAACTATTTTCCAAGAAAAAAATGTAGGCTATATCAATCACGCAATAACAACGATTGAAATGCCAAAATGTATGAAAAGCCAATACTTGTAATTTGTAGTAAGCAGATATTGACTAAAAAGAAAGCATGTTTAAAAAACAAACTAAATAATTTAATAAATAATAGATAATAAAAACACTGTCTATGTATTTACTAATTACAATCAAAATATGTACATACAGTAGAACTCCAATTATCCGGACTCCAATTATCCGGATCGCCAATTATCCGGATCAGATTTTAATAAGAACATAGTCAAACAGATGCAAGACTTGGCGGCGCGGAATCGATTTAAGGTAGCAAAACAGCTGACTCTGCCTGGTATGTTAAAAAAATAATGTATTTTACAGTGATTTAGTATTGTTTGTAAATATTACGTAATGTAAACATTGTCATTGATATTGTTTTTTCATAATAAATATTGTAAATGTTCTCCATTGTGTTTTGTTTACGTTTTTCTCCTAAAAACGGTATTTTTTCGAGAAAAATCCAATTATCCGGATTTTTGATTATCCGGATCGGGTCTGGTCCCAATTAATCCGGATAATTGGAGTTCTACTGTAGTTTTAAAATTTATTCTTTCTGACTTTGGACCAGGCAAATGGTTGACTTTTGCTAGTGAAATAAAATGTTTTTGCTTGTCATTTTTAATGATAAGAAGAGCAAAAGCGTTGAGCTTCGTTTGGGTCATATGATCTATGGTACTGCTTGATCCTTTTTAAACAGGAAAATTACCTTAAATAACAATAACCTCTTTCAAAGCCAGTGCAATCCGAACGCTCGCTACTCACACTCAAATAGAAGACAATTTTTTTTCTATTTTCCCCTATAATCCTGCGCCCTAGGCCATGCCCTAGGTTGGCCTTATGGGTAATCCGGACCTAGTACACGTGACGCATGCGCTTAGACTGTCTATGACGTATGCAACAAAGAGAGTAGAAATGCGCATTAAATGATTCTCCTATTGTTTACTTTCAACTGCCGAAAGTCGGAGAAGCGGAGAAGAAGAAGCGTTTTTCCAGATCAATTTGCCCTACCAAGCCAAAAGAAGTTTCACTTCAATTGTAGAAAGGATCATTTAATTTATTGCAACAGGCAATATTCAGCATTAAATTTTTGATGGTGGATGATAGTAGCTGAAATGGCAGTAGTGTGAAAATTTAACCACTACATGGTAAGACGTTTTAATTTGAATAATTCATTAGTGTCCATACTGACAATATTAGTTTGTGTCTATATTCAGATGCTCAAAAGAGGAAGAAAGAAGAGCATATAAAGGAAGGGAACCAAGCATGCAATTATTTCACAGGTATTGTGGAAGTTTAGAGTTACATTATCTTACTAAAATTAGAAGAGTCAGGTTAGAATTAATATTTCATACAAAAATTTTATTCTTAGTAGGCCTTATCTAGTAGGTAGAAATGAGTGTGCAGAAAAGCTGGTAAAGGCTACTGAATTCAAAGGACCTGAACCATTCTGTGGAATATCAAAAGGATTAAAAGTTCACCGAGTTTATGGACCTTGACAGGGACAACTAGGGGTTTAATATGATTAATGCGGAAGCGCAATAAGCCCTTGAGGCTGACGTTCATGTAGTTGGACCGTCCACCAAATAACAGAAGAATCTAGTCATTTCTTAAGTTTCCAGCCTAAACGGTAATAAACGATTACAAATATAAACAAAATTCTGTTTTGTTTTAGAAAATATAAAGTTTATTTGCATGTACTTCACAAGGTGGGAATTTGGAAATGATGTTTTTACTATCAGGCTGTTTTCCGTAATGAAATCTTGATAAGCTGAACACTAAAATAAAATTACCTTAAATCTTTCTTCTCCATTATAAGTGTTAGCATGAAAGAATGCAACTAACTTTGAGTGTACAAACCAATTATGTAGGTCTTTTGCCAACAAAACTTGATAAGGGTTTTCCTAAAACAAGAAAATTACAAACAGGTTTAGTTAAAAAATCTAACACTTAGCATAAATTGCAATAATTTTTCTGAACATTAGAATTACACAAATGCTTTTTCTCCCCTGAAAAAAAAAAAATATTCTTTAATGGTACACCTTTGGGTGTAAATAGTTGTTAAAACACCAAATGGCAACAACCGCAGATTAACTATATCAAAGACCACTAAAGAATATCGTTACGAGGTGGCCAATAGGATGGGCGCGCAGCGTTGCCATATCTACTAGCCTCGAACACTTCTGGTATTTACCGCTTAAGGCTTGATCGCACAGTTTAAAGAATTATAAATGTGTTGAGTCAGCCGCATTCAGTTAGAAGCGTGGGAAGAAGCACTACAGCGATTGGAGCGTTCAAGGTCTCGGTGTACACAAGCCCGTCCCTCGTATTCTTTCGTGGTCTTTGATATAGGACTCAATGTGATATTATAAGAACGCATACAATTAGTGTAGTAGCACTAGTTTTCCCAAGATGTAACCAATTTCTACCTGGAAAATGTGAATACAGAAGATTTTTTTTAACTATGCCTTTCTTAAAGAAAGTAAAAAATTACTAAAAATAAAAAAATTTGTGGCAGGTACCCTCCACCTTGTATAAATAATAATAATTAATAATA
>JAGFPH010001293.1:104472-142067 GCA_018207615.1 Philaenus spumarius
TACTTCACAAGGTGGGAATTTGGAAATGATGTTTTTACTATCAGGCTATTTTCCGTAGTGAAATCTTGATAAGCCGAACACTAAAATAAAATTACCTTAAATCTTTCTTCTCCATTATAAGTGTTAGCATGAAAGAATGCAACTAACTTTGAGTGTACAAACCAATTATGTAGGTCTTTTGCCAACAAAACTTGATAAGGGTTTTCCTAAAACAAGAAAATTACAAACAGGTTTAGTTAAAAAATGTAACACTTAGCATAAATTGCAATAATTTTTCTGAACATTAGAATTACACAAATGCTTTTTCTCCCCTGAAAAAAAATATTCTTTAATGTTACACCTTTGGGTGTAAATAGTTGTTAACACACCAAATGGAAATAACCGCAGATTAACTATATCAAAGACCACTAAAGAATACCGTTACGAGGTGGCCAATAGGATGGGCGCGCAGCGTTGCCATATCTACTAGCCTCGAACACTCCTGGTATTTACCGCTTAAGGCTTGATCGCACAGTTTAAAGAATTATAAATGTGTTGAGTCAGCCGCATTCAGTTAGAAGCGTGGGAAGAAGCACTACGGCGATTGGAGCGTTCAAGGTCTCGGTGTACACAAGCCCGTCCCTCAACGGTATTCTTTCGTGGTCTTTGATATAGGACTCAATGTGATATTATAAGAACGCATACAATTAGTGTAGTAGCACTAGTTTTCCCAAGATGTAACCAATTTCTACCTGGAAAATGTGAATAGATTTTTTTTTAACTATGCCTTTCTTAAAGAAAGTAAAAAAATTACTAAAAATAAAAAAATTATTTGAAGATAATTTTTAATAATCCTCTGCAGCTCGCAAATACTCATCTTAAAGAAAATATAAATCAGTCCCTTTTTTAGTAAATTTGATGTAGTTTAATTTTGTAGGCTACATAAAACACTTTTTGATAGAGGCCATGGATCGAGTTATTAAAAAACCTATAAAAACTAAAACTGCAAAAATTATTTTAAATGGCGCAAACATCCTGCTCACACTCACTGGTCAGGAAATTTAGTTTGTCGTTCATACTAATGTACAAAATTTGTGATTGTAAAAATTATTTCTCCAAATTTTCCTTCTCTCACGGGACTATTCAAAAAAGTTTTATTGTTAAAATTTTAGATTTTTGTGCGGTACCTAACTCCCAAATCTTTTTTTTTATTTAACATAAAGCAAAGGTACTAAGAAAACAATTATTAAGTTAAACTAAAATACAAGCAGTAGTGTACTCTACTAGTTAAACAATAATACGTATCAAACCATTAAAATAACTTTCAACTCATATTAAAAACAAATCAAATAAAGCTTCTACTAATTTTGTTTTTTAAATTACAGTTAAGAATATTTTGCTTAGAAATACTAGGTCTACTTACAATTTGTGCTTTATTACTTTGCTCTATTTTCTTTTTACATCTCAGAGGATGGGGAAACGTCAATAGGCTTTTATCAACTATAGGGTATATAGGTTTAACCACTTCTATCAACTTTGCTTTGCCATAACTTGGTGGTCTTGGTCGCTGAATGTTCACTCTTCGGAAGCGGACAAACTGAACAACTGGTTGCCATTTGATCTGCAATAGCCCTGAATAAAAACAAAATACACATTGACAATATTTCAAAGTACCCATACGTAACTATATTACAATATTTTAAAGGAACTTCAGTTGAACAAAATTAGTAAATATCAAGCTAGTTTTTACCCTGATTTTATAATGACTAGGCCTACCTAAAAGTATCTACTGTAAGAGAACTGACTTAAAAACATAAGAATGAGAGAAATAGCTATACCACCACTGCTTTTTAATATGGCAACTTCCGCTACCAAGCACTCTGATGCACTTTACTAATGCATGTTTATTATCTGTAGGCCACTGCTATAATGGCCCCTTTGCCAAAAAAATTAAAACCGATCATAGTCAATAAATTTACAGGTTTAACCCAACCTAAGACGATTGAAGGGTACCTATCTCAGGAAATGCTTCTCCCTTTCCAGCCGTCTTTAATTGTCGATTCCAAGAATGCTTTCTCCTCATAAAACTTTAGGCCTAACACATGCGCAAAAATGTTTACACAACAGAGGTCTATATTTTTTAATGCGGTTGGACTGCTGGTTTCAGTCCCAACGAACAAAGCATAGGGTCTCCTCATTTCCTCTTTTCTTGGGACTCATTCCGAGATTGAGACCACTGTACATTTTGTACGTTTTAAACAGTACACTTACATTTTTAGTTTTCTGTAAAAGGTGCATTACAGCATTCACAAAATAAATATTTTTCTTCATAAATAGTTTGATATTTGCTCATAATAATATTAATTTAACTTAAATAATTTTGTTTGAATATTAAAGTAGACAATATTTTCACCAAACATAATAAAAAGTTAGAGCAGTAAAGAAGTCAAAATGGATGTTTTTATAAAGGTGTGTACTGATTATTTTGGTCATGTTACCAAAATTCAAATTACAAATAATCATAGACATTTCATAAAACACCAGATCCTGAAAACACCCAAAGACATCGTTAATCACTAAGTAAAAAAATAAAATCATACAGCCAGAAGGCTAGTAGGCTATTTCAAGAAAAGAGGATAGCCCTAATGGTACCAACCTAACATTGTCAAACTTTATAGCAGATTGAAGCGAATATATGCTACCTAAGTACTTTTTGCCTAAGCAGAATAAACAGTAGGCCTATTGGGCGCTAATTTACTATATGATCCTACGCCAACAGAAATGCAGAAATTAAAAAAGAAGCCTGAAGTTCTAACTTATGAATAGTCTTTAGTCACAGTATGTTTGGGTGATTCTCCTGTTAGGGGAACTTTTAAAGCAACACTTTTGGACAAATTTAAACATAATTAAAAAAATTTTTTTTTACATATTTTCTTTCTTAGTACCAAAATTAAAAAGAATATACCTCAGCAGAGCTGAACACCCAGTTTTTTAAAAGTTTGTTAATAAATAAAAAAACTCAGTATCCACGCTAGTGACATCACCAGCCATGCTAGTGACAAAAATGTAAAAGAAAACAAACAATTCTTCAAAAACATGTTATTTATTGTTTATTTACAATGGGGTATGTATTTTAAACATAAATACTTGTAAAAGGGCAGAAAAACATAAAAGTGGAATAGGCCTATTGCCCTACTATACAACGTTTAGAGCCATTGCCTTAATTATATTGATGAATGGGTTTTATTTTAGAAAACTTGTTGGCCTAAGTTAGGGTGATTGAGACAAAATATTACAGGTGACAAGTTATTAAATAAAATAATTGCATATTAAGGACTAGGTCAACAGTTCATTAGATTTATATGAAATAATAAACTAAATGCTAAAAAAACTACACTAAAAGCTATCGAAAGTAAAATATGCGGCTCGGCTGCTACATGGTTTGGGAGGTTCTATTTTTTTCACAATGAAACTATAGGGGTATTTATGTTGGTCAGTAGCTGAAGGCCACTTAAACTTCTTCTGATCAGCATCTGTAGGGTGCATGACATTGACTTCAACTAGTTCTGCTTCCTTTGACATCACCTCTCCAGGATACAAAGCTCCGTCATATTTGATAATAACCCACTGACCAATGTTTATATCCTCATCTAAAACAATAAATTTAATTTGCTTGTGTATTATAGTATAAAAATATTGTGTTTGTTTAAAAATATACTATACAGAATGTTAAAATATGACTAAATCAAATAAGATTTAAAAAAGAAATACAACAATCCTATCTTAAAAATGTACAAACAAAATTATTTTTAAAAGCTGCTTTTACTGAAACCCAAAAATTTACACAAAACTGAAACTCAAAATTTATATTTTTACCGTACATATAAGCTGGTCTGTACCTTTTTGTTTTGGTTGCAGCCCTCCTTTTACATTCCATAAGACCCTCTTGAGACTATATGAAAATGTTTGCATTCCTCTCCTCCTTTGCAGGTGGTGCAAGATAAGGAGCGGTACATAGTTGAAGAGGTTACCTTCTCCCACGTAATTTGATGTACAGTACTTGCATTGTGCCTTTTATGGGTTTAAGGTCAATTTTGTTTTGTAACAACCACAGATGTTCCTCTTCAACCTGGCATGTGTCCACTTTCAGTAGATTGATGTTTTTTATTGACTTAGCCAAAACGATAAATAAAGCATCAAATAATGCATAAATCAAAGCATGGAAATATCCTTTCCTTCTGCGACTACTTGGTCTGCGGTTCTTTTCAAAGTTCCCCCGATTCCATCTGGGGCCCCTTTACCATGGCCTGCTTCAGAGTAGTGCCATGTGATAGTTTCCAAACAAGGAAACAGTTCTCGAAGACGGTTAGTCATAAGAAAAAACATTTTCCCGTTTCGATACTGACTATTCGGGCTATCTGATAAAAAGTGCAAGTTGACTACATGAGAGAATCTAGAAAGATAGGCAGACAAAACAGGCCTAAGGTGAGCTATAATTGCCTGAGCATTATGGCTTAGGGAAGGAGATAGAGTTGCGAATCCTTTAAAATCCTTGGAGTAAATCACTCCAGTATGAATTGTGACTTGATGCCTGGAAGCACCAAAGTGGACAGATTGAGGTTCTGCTGCAAACTTACATTGGTAATTCTCTGAGAAGTCAATGTGCAAAAATAATAGGCACCTTTATAGGCTACCTGGGTAATAGGAGGGGGCTAGATTTTAATAAATACCCATTTTAAATCACTCTTTTAAAAGTTCAAGTATAACCTAACAAACAGTAGAGATGCCTAATTTAAGGCTGTTAATTTTTTGGGCAGAGCACCTATTAAATGTTTAGTTGGTGTACATATAGTAGAAACAATTTTTTATAAGTGTTATTCCATAATTAAAATAATAACATTGCAAAACCAGATGTAACAGCTTAAATTTGTAATCATGCTCACTAGCATGGATATAAATCACTAGCATGGCGAACAAACATCCATGCTAATGACATAAAAATGATCCATGCTAGTGACAAAAAGGAAGCAAAGTTGATTTTGTCAGTTTGAGGTTAGACTTGAGAGCATGGCTATGAGCACAGTTTGTTGTTTGCCAAATGATTGATCTTAATTGGTTTTGGTTAAGTGTTTACTATTTATATTTACAAAGATATATAAAGACCACGCTAGTGACTAATATAAAATGTACTTACCTGTTTTCAACAGAAGTTTTTCTAAAAAGTAGTTTACAACACAATCCAAACTGATGTAACTCAAACAAACAATGAAAGCACTCTACAGTGATGCCACCTGTAGGAGTTAGAGGGAGGAAAAATTCCCTAAACATATTCAACTGCTATTTCAAAATCATCCATGCTAGTGACCACAAATTTCTGGGACCACCTTTTAAAAATGTTTGGGCTTTGTACTATTATAAGTAAAGATTAACTAATTACATTTCTAAATAGTGTAACAAAGTAGGGAATGGGAAAAAATTATTATTATTAATGAACAGTAGTTTTATATTTAAAAAAATACATATAAAGTTCAAAAACTAGGTTAGGGACATCCACGCTAGTGACATTTTGGGATAAAAAAAATTATATATAATTTTTTTAATGTACTTATGAATAAATTAAGTATTAGTACATGTAAATAAACTTGTGACAACCATAAAAAAAATGTTTTCATGCCCAACTTGGCTTTCAAATGTGACGACACGCATGGGACATGGTTCGTTCCCCTAATTGGAGAATCACCCGTTTACTACCTGTATTTAACATTTAACAGTATGTAAAACAAGGTCGGCATCTGCAAAAATATCAGCCGTGGGTCGTATACTGTACCAATCTTACTAAAAGATAATTAAGGGAACGGAAGCAATACTGGGCCACATAGATTGGTACTGTTCAAAACTTACCTTTAAAAATTTAAATGTCACCAAACGTAGGAATGTTTCAGCTGATTACTCACAATTCACTAGATACCTAGAGGTTAACTCAATAAACCATAGAACTAGATTCAATTTCAGGTTTATTAACCAAAGTTAAGTAAAAAAAGTTTATATGCCCTTAAATAAAAAAAGAAATTATTTATACGCCCTTAGTACAAGAAAAACTTCAGATTAAAAGAACACATATATATCTAATTAAATTGAATTTTAAAAAAACCCTCCCCAAAAATAAAAATTAAAAACCCTCCCCTTTAATAATGATTACAGAAATTATACAAAAAGGTTAGACAAGATTACAAAAAAATTAACATGAAATACCATGGATTTGTTTAAAGATAAAAATATAGGTCGTTGGCCAACTTTAAAGCTAGATATAATTAAATAATAATAAAAGAAAATTAATTATGAGACGTCTCTCTAATAAAAAAAGGTATATAAATTTCTAATATATACAGCCCTTAGGGCTAAGGTCCGAAATATGCTATAGCTGCACCTCCCAAAAATTATTAAATACAAAAACATGTCCTATATACTATTCATTTACACAAAAATACAATTACAAATACAGCCTATTCAAAATTCATTTCAAAAAAGGTCCACTGCAGATTTTTGGTAGTTACAAAATATTTCAGTTCATAATTGTTTATGGTAAAGCACTGTCGCCGAAAAGTATCTATAAAAGCTGGATGTAGGATGTTGGCTTATTCAGTAAGTTACAAGCTGTAGTTGGATTTATAGCATAATGGTTGACATTGAGTACAGAACTTGAACCAGTGTAAAACTGCATCAAACAAAATAACAATCCTTTTTTAGAATGTAATTAGCCAAAATAAACAAGCATAGTACAGATAGTTTTCCTTTTAAGTTAGCCTTCATAATATTGGTAGCACAAGGTGACAAATAGCTACTTTAAAAGATTCCAAAAGTTACTACTGAACTTGTCATGTTACTCTTGAATGTTTCTACATGCAGCAAAAGCACATGGTGAACTCAAAATGTTCTAGACTGGTAAAATTAAATAAATCAAGATATAACCACTTTAAAGTTCAAGATTTTAGTTTAAACTGATTTAGTTGTACAGAAAACTATATAGGCTAGTCTTTTGTTTAAAATAGGCTAAGATATGGTAAATGCCTAACATAGCATAACCTTTAAAATTTTTAGGCTGTAAAAGTTAAAGTTTAAACTTAGGCTATAAAAAAAGAAATACATAGGTTTTGAATAACTGTATGAATTTGAAAAGTTATTTACAAAGCAAAAGGGTGGAACTAACTTTATAAAATTTTTACAAAGAGTACATTTTATAACTAACAAAAGTAAGGCTAAAACATTCCCATACCTGGCATCCAGAAGCAAAGGCTTATAACAAAGACATTTCAATTTACCTTGCGTATAACTCGCGACTAAATAAAAGGAAAAGCCACGACATTGTTAGCTATATTATACAGACATTACAAGGTGGACCTTCCTGTAGCAGAAATAATGCCCGACGTTCTTCTCGAATATTCTATGACTTAGCGAAATTAACGGACTAAATATACGTCAGCTGTTGACTCTCAGATTAGCTGTCGCATAACAACGACCTCTGCCCAGGTATGCACGCTAAGAAACTGATACCGTACAGAGTCGGTACCCAGTGGAGAAAGGAGTAACTACTTGGAAAGGTCGGTAAGGGTAGATGCAGAAAGGTTGTACTGTCGGTAAGATTGTATTTATTAAAGGAAAAAAAAATATAGATGGCGCGGAAATCTAAAAACGTCACAATAGTAAATTTACGCCGACCTAATGATATATATAGAGCTTTACGAACTCGAAACATAATAGTAGTTATTTTATTTACTGATTGTGAAAAGTAGTTATTTTTTGACAATCTATTATAGGCCTACATGGGATAATACCTTTGCCACAATATGGTAAGGAAACCTATATCTACGGTGACCAACCGACCCGATTTTTAACTCTGTGTTCCAGCATCCCGAAAAACAATATGTAGGACTAATTTTGCTTATATTAAAACCGTTAATTTCTATAAATTTAACTTGTATTTTCCAATGGTTTCCAAAGATTAATGTTGTGGGCGAAAATTTACTATTCGACCCTATTTTTTAGAAGACGATGTTGTTTTACATACTGTTAAATGTTGAATACAGGTAGTAAACATACTGTGACTAAAGACTATAAGTTAGAACTTAAGGCAATTATTATTTTTTTAATTATTCTTTTACATTTCTGTTGCCTTAAGTCAGTCAAGGGTTGAATAGTAAATTTGCGCCATGTTGTGGAATGTTCAAAGTGAATAACAACAAAAACACGTGGCAAAATTTTATAATACCGTACCAATTTTGCTTAGACATAAGTTTACTATTCGACCCTAGCCTAATATTTTCGCAGACAACGACGTTGTTTTACATTCTACACTGTTAAATGTTGAATACAGGTAAATATACTGTGACTACATATGTAGGCTACTATAGGTTAGAACATTTTAGGTTTTTTTATCATTATTCTTGCATTTCTGTTGATATAGGGTAGAATAGGGCTGAATAGTAAACTTGCGCCTGTTCTTGTACCACAGGTGGGTAGCAACCTAAAAAACTGAACTTTTAGAAGTAGGCCTACTGTACTTGCTGAAATAACATGAGCTGAAGACTTTTTAAGGAAGTAGGAAGTGCTGCCAAATTTATAATAATTTATATAGGCCTGATTATGTTTACAAACTCGAAACATACTGTGCCTAGCGACTGTAGGCCCTAGGCCTAAGTAAGTTCAATTCAGGTTTTTTAAGGTTAGGCCCTACAATCCAGGCAAGATAAAAGTAGGAGGCCTAGTGATATTCTAAAAATGTTGAAGCCTAGTGATATTAGCTAAATGTATGGTTACCAATTAAAATATATTATATTACTAAAACTTCCTAACCTAAAAATTGCCTAAATATCTTTCATAACCTAAGAAATGAATTAGATAATATGCTTAGTAGTAACTAATAATAACAAACACGCTTTATCTGTTTACCTTCCTTGAAGACTGCAGCCATTATATTCTAAATATCTATAAATTAATATTCTTAATAAAATATTATGGTACTAAGATATTCCCCAACAGTTATCATAAAATATTTAATCAACCCCCTCCATTCCTTTAAAAATTAAAATAATAAGTCTTCCTAACTTATTCTAGGCTAGAGTCTAGAGTGTCTAGTAACTAGCAGGCTACTGTTAACGTTAACCACACTTGCAACCATAATATTCAAGACAATCTAGAAATTCAGTGATTCTTCGTTTCACAAAATTCCATCAAATTTTAGAAAGTATTGTATAATAATTCTTTTCTCTCTCTTTTTAGCCTTTAGCCTTATATGGCTGAGCACCGATCAGAGATGGCACCGATTCATATCATGCAGCCCGTTTCTTCCTTGGGATTAAAATCTTCAAATTGAAATTAAATTGTTTCCTTTCTTAAAAGAATACGATTGACATCCGCAGTACACAAGACAACTATACGCATCAAAAGTCCACTTGGGCTTAGGAACGAAATATACACTCAAATTTAACTTCAGACATTAAAAAATGCTACTGCTACTACACAGTACACTACACTGAGAGTGACATCATGATCATAGGACAAGACATCGCTCAAATTAGTATAGTAATATTTGAACAAAAATGTGTAATAACCATTCAATGATAACGGATTCAAATCTGGTATAATAAGGTGATATCTGCAGAAAAAAATATTTATTGATGCAAAGTATAGTAAGTATAAACATTTTCTCAAAGTTTATATTTTTAAAATGGCATCTACGTAATTGATGTCCTGGTTTTGTAGTACTGAACTGTATGTTGACATTTTAATTTTTGATACAATTTAGTTGTCAATTTGTAACTTAAATCACGTTTATAGTACATAACTAAATACATAAACTAATTGCAAGACGTGACTTTCATTTTTGTTAGTAGAGTGAAGATAGATACAAGCCTGGTTCATCGCAGAAATGGTTAAAAGATTTTTACAGTTTATAGTATTTGAACGATAGCAGTGCTGAGTAATTGATTTGCTCCTTTCTTTGGTGGGAAAAACATTAAAACCACTGAATCACTTTTATTTTCTTAAGAAGGAAAAGCCAGTGTATTAAGCCTGAAATTAAAAACCGATCTTTAGTCATCGCACCTAGAAACTGAAGGGTTCAATTTCATTTGTAGTTTTGTATCCCCTATTATTTACCATGACCATTTGCACTTGTTAAAATACTGTATTTCGTTAAGTGGCCGACTATGTATTTTTTAATACACTTTTTGAAACCATTATAGCCACCTATGGTCCATGTTAAACCATTTTCTGTTTCTTCTTTCGCCAGTACAGTACTCCTTCATTCTTATCTTGCATTTTCTTCCTCCAAATACCTACTTATTTTTGCCTATTCACTGTTCCAGCTTTATGCAAGTTCCTTACTCAAAGCGCTGACTAGCTCTCCGGGTATCACTGTAGAAAGTAGAACAAAATTAAAGCTTAGGCCTACTTGTCGTCCGGATAAATTTAACTTATCTGCTGATGCTAAGGGCCCCGAGTAACTATTGGGATTTTTCTTGAGATATTGTAGAATCTTTGATTATGGACCTTAATTAAGGTAAAAAATCAAAGGTAGAACTGATCCTTAGACGATCAGCCTAACCAAGGTCACAGGAATTTTTGACTCTCTATAACCTCTTTTATGAACCACAGATTACCTGCATTTTCGAAAATAACCAACACGTGTTATCGAGTGTCTGTCATGTATGCATGAAAAATGAAAATGTGAAATAATTATAAGACTTTGTACGAACTAGGTTATGTATTATGTTTAGAACTACATAAATCGTTATATTAAGAAGTTAACAAACTATTGGAAGTTAAATTATTGCTAAAACAAGGATTGTGTAAGCTTATAAATTAAAATTTCTGTTTACTGGTTTTGAATCTGCATTCTGTGTGCATGGCTTTATATTTATAAATATTGCTTAAATTGTTATAGAAAGTTGTATTTATAAGACAATTTACTGTTAAATGTTCCTATATTTAAATGAATTTGACTCCGAAGTTTGATTTTACTTATAGTATTATTTATTGAGCTAAGGCTGGAACTCATAGTTTAGCTAGGCCTACACTTTTTAGGTTAGGTAGTTTTAATTTTGAATCCTAATTAAATTTATGATATAATATTAGGCTAATTTATTCCTAGGTCTAATGAAATTTGTATCGATATCCTCTAATTGGAGAATTGAATGTAGTAATTTAAGAAATCTATTGACATTTTTGGCTTAGGTTAGGCCTACTTGTTGTATCACTGCTGATTGCCAACCTCGGCACTCAAAAATGCTCTACTTCAGTTATATCTCAAAACCTGTGGCATAAATTTACTTTACAACCCTCACCTGATATGTTTCCAGATGACCTTTTCTTAGGAAATAGAGAAGTGCTGCCAACCTAAGCACATTCTACTATTGAATGTTGAATGCTGGTAAACATAGGTGACTAAAGACTGAAGTTAGAACTTCAGGCTATTTTTTTTTTATTTTCATCAGTGCAAAGTACATCGATGCATCAAATTCAATGTATCGAATCGTGAACATCAATGTATATCGAATGTACGCCATAATTTGGTGTAAAGAACAGTAAATATTAAGTATTTGTTAAATTACAAGTGAAAAAACATGGACTAAGACCGGTATTTGAACTAAGGACCTTTACTGGGTTCAAATCTTGGCCTTGGTCGTGTGTTTTCACTTGTAATTTAATTAAATTAACCCTTGCTGAGGAAGCGTGTAAGCAGGTAAACTATTACAAATTTGAAATAATTAACTACTGTATTATGTATTGTAGAATTTTATGAAGTGAAAATCGTGTGTTTTTTTAGGGTTTTTTTATAGGCCTATATGTAGGCTATTTCGAGTTATATCTATATACTGATGGATGCATCACACTTTCCCCTATCTAAAACTGCCATCCAATCAAAAATCGGACAAATAGTTGTAAAGTTGTGGGGCGTTTTGTAGACCCTTGCAATTAGTCAGTTTTCCAACCAATAAACACCCTTACTAATTACACGTGATATCTGTGTGATAGAAGTCTATTTTTAGACATATTTTGATATGTATGTGTAGAAAATGCTTCAAGCTAACATTTCCTGTGAACCAAATATGTTTTGCTCGAAAAGTTTGTTGTTTATGAGCGTGGGAATGAGAGCGTTTTGACGTTCTCAAACCAAGGCTGTAATTTCAAATTAACGGTTATTCCCCATGCAGCTTCATATCAGACCATTGTATACCAAGCATGAGTGGGATGTTTCTATATATTTCTCCGCACTTTTGTTATTCAAATAATTCTAAGTCAAACACTTTTATGAAAAGATAATTTACAAGTATAGGCCTACAGTTCAATTCATTGATTTATTCTCTATACTTTGTTATAATAATATTTAATTTTTATGCAAAGTATATATATTCCTAAATTACGTTTCAAACTTGGCATAGTTTTGATAGCAGTTTTATAGTTAGCCTATTAACATAAAAACTGGTGTTTTCAAAATAAGAAGTTTGAAATTGATAAATATTTGTATACAATTCTATTTAGAACTAAATTACGAAACTTTTTTACATTTAAGGAAAAAATTACAAAAAACGTCCTACTACTTTTTATGTAGAGACCTAAAGTTGAACTTTTACCTTTCGTAACACTGAACATTTTTTGTTTCTTGAGCTAATAACTTTGTAAATTTTACATCTTATCATTTTTTTACTAGCATATATCAATTCTTTGAACCTTTCTCTACAAAATAGCTGTGGAACACTTTTGGATTGGGGTTCATTTACTATTTTTGGCAAATTTAAAAAAAAATCTTGCAAACACCAAAAAATCCATTTTCGTTAACATTGTCGGTTCTAGGGTTAAGTGATGTTAAGTTGTGAGAATAGCGGTGTCCGGCAATCGTGTTTATTTATGTTCTCAAGTGCAGTCCGATGTCATTGAAAAGATATGTTTAGCCCTACCTAATATTTCCTAAGTTAAATAAGTTGTGAATTGAGCTCAAGTTTAAAGTGTTTATTTTTGTTTATAATTAATTACATGACTAGTAATTAAAATACACAAACTTTAGAAAAAAGGTTATATATATTGTATTTATTTAATGTTTAGGCTAATTAATAACATGGAAAAACAATAGATTCATAATAAAGTGCAAACTTAAACACATATCGCTAACTACCACTACAAGTGATACTTCGTAAAACTATCCTTAACTTAAACATAGACTTAGCTATCGTTACCTGCATTAAGACAATGTATTAGGCTATTTCAAATTTATCAACTCTTATAAAAGTGGTTGTACGTATGTCCATGAGTAACATATGGTCATCTAAAATAACTCTAAGGCGATGATAACCACCCAGGTTTTTCGCCTTAAATAAAAACAATTTAAATAACTCTATCATTTTAAAGACACATATGCTATGTTATTTAGCAAATGTCAACAATAAACCTCACTTCAGACATATAACAGCTGATTTCCCTCATCATCTGTAATACTCAAAACCTAGTGTAGATTATACTTTGAGGTTATGTTTACAAGTTTACAACTTCAGTCAAAACCATCAACTCCTATAAAAGCAAGTGTATGTACGTGCAGTGACAGGATGGCAATGGTGAAGAATTTTTCTTCAAATAAGGTGGTAAAACGAGAAATTGTTAAATTGTTTATTTAAAAATTCCAAAAACAATCTCTCTACTGGCCCAATTGTTATACTATTTTAAATGCATAAGACTAAGGCAAGAATAATTCCTCTTAGAAATTAGTCTACTCGCGTACGCAGTCACTCACAGACTAACTAGGCCTATTAATGTTATTGGTTCCTTCAAACTATGGTCCGTCTCTTTCAACTCTGATCTCAGCAAAATGCACATGTCTATATTATAACTTTACTAATTAAATTAAATTAAATTTATTTAAAGGTAAATTAGGAAGAATGAAGAACAAGAGACCTACTTCGTATATGCCAGAGAAAAATAAAAAACATAAATCCACAAATAATGTTATTATGAGCAACCCATCAAAGATTCTCAAAAAGAAAACATTAAAGGGTAATCATTCCAAGGAATTAGTAAAAAGACAAAAGCATGTATTGCTCAGTAATAACACAGAACAAACAAAAAATAAAAGTAACAAACAAAAATTCAAAAATAGCGCTGTGAATAAAGAAGAAAAGAATCATAATCAGGACTTACAGAAGGATTTTACTAAAACACAAGTATCAAGTGGTTCAGATAACTATGACTGGAAGCCTGAACTAGATGGAGAAATGAAAAAGTGGTATGACGAGGTAAATTAATAGTTTATTTATAATATGGTAAATTTTTAGTATTTAAATTGGAAACTTTAAATGATGAATTTTCCTTGGTATTTTTTAGAGTCTTAAAACTATAATCCATACACATAATTTAAAGAACAAATGTTAAACTTTGTTTTGGGATGGAGAAACGAGCGAACATTTTTAGAAGTTCTTTGATATGTGATTTAAAAAAAATTTATATCTAGAGAATGGTTTGACCGATTGAGTTCAAACTTTACATACAAGTTATACCTAACAATGATCTACTAAAGTTGCCATAAAAAATATTTACACATTCAAGTTCTCGGTGAACCATTGTTTGTGAGATAAAGTGCATGGTTTTCTTTTCATTAACGTTCTCCTTTTTTATAATATAAACTGGAGTTACAGTCTGCATACAGGACGAGATAAAATTATGCTGTTTATTGAAATCATAATTATAAGGTCCAATATTATCAAGTATTTTTGTACTTCATTTTCTGTAAATTTCACACTACAGTTTAGCCTTCACTTTTCACCACAAGATCACCCTAGACTTTTCTTTTCAAACATTTTTTACTCCTTGAGGAAGAACTGCTATCCTGACCAGAATTTCTTAGCCGCTTGACAATGTTTTCTTCCAGTTATTTAGATTTTCTTTTCTTTGTTAGCTTTTCCTCGTGTTCGGTTTCTTTTTGGTTTACACTTACAATAGAATGTGCGTCAACAGCATCAGTCAATTTTGAGTCATCTATAGAATTATCTGAATCTGAAGTTCTTACCCGAATAATCTGTGTCATCTGAAGATAGACCTCTTTCTGATTCATCACCTTCTGTAACAGTTTATTGTTTTGTCTGTACTCCTTTCCTTTACATTTGTACCTTTTTGTGAAATTATTTCCCCTCCAATGTCTTTTTATTTCACAATTTCTGCTACCTGTAAAAATTCTATCCAATCCTTTATTCCGTCCTTTTCACTATTAACTTCCTTTGTGATTGCGGTAGTTTACTCTAATTCTTCTGATATTCAAACCTTTTTCTTCAACTTCGGCTTCCTCCGCTATTTTGGATGGGATAGTTCGGATAGATTAAATACTTTGTGTTCCTCGGCTTATATAATTTTTTCTGAAGTTGTTGATTTGTTTATAAAGCCATCATTTTCAAGGCACGAAGTAAATTCTATCAGTGTCAATACTGCATATGTTTTAGTTGAAGTTTCTTCTTTGTGTTTATCTGAAACAACGCAGAGAATATTTGCCAGTAACTAAATATTTTAATCCTGCCAGTTTATCTGAAAATAAAATGAATAGCTTACATTAATAAAACATAAGCCATCATGTCCTGGAAAATTACACACTTAAATATTAAACTCAAGCTTTAATTTCTAGAGTAAAATTATTAGTTTACAAACATTACTTGTTGGTTTGGGTTTAGACGCGTTCATGGTTGCGGCTGGGAACTCTCCCAAATGGACGATTCCTTATCTGTTTCCAATTTTCTTAGTTATTTCAAAATTATTTTTCTTCAGCTAGTCATTTCTTAAATCACCTAATTCAGAATAATTCAGGTTTGGTAATTATTTTACAAAGAAAGAGTGCAGAACTTAACTTTATATCACATGATATTATAAAATGATTTATACAAAGCGAGCTATGTATAGAATAATGTATTTTTATTTCTCTTTAAATGATTATTATTATTATTATTATTATTTCCAGTTTACTGATGAACCAAAACATTTTCCAAAAAGCAGTGAATCTGAGATATCTTTACTGAGAAATGAGGCAGAACAAATACTCCTCAATGAAACTGAATTCTTTAAGAAAAGCAAGTATTTTCTATTACTTCTTACATTTTCTTTCTAATATTTAAAATATATATAAAGGGTGTTCAAATTAAAGTGTTACAGTTAAATACATCCGAAAAAGTGCATTTTACAGAAAAAAGTTCCAAGCAAAGGTTTTTTTTTAGCTTTTTAGGGAGAAAATTTTGGCAAAATTAATTTTTTTTTATAGCAGACCATAATATGGCCAACTTTTTTTTCAAATAGAAACCCCATTTTTGTTTGAAATATGTTCTTAAAATTTTTGAAAAAATAAGAAACTTTTAAAGGAAACATTTGTTATTAGACTTCTATTTATTGAATTACATCCACTTGAAAAGTTTGCCGTCCAAATTCAATAAATAACATTTTTAACAATTAACTCATTTTATGTCGAAAAAAGTTTTTACTGAAATTTGTAATTTATCAAGTCAATAATTAACTTAAAATAACTATAAATTTATCTGTTTTCTAGAACAAAATAAACAAGGACAGTCAGAAAAGTCATGGATGCGCACTGTACTTACTAAAGGTACTGCATCAGATAAAGTGGCTGCAAATGTTGTTACTATACAAGAAGCACCTGTGTACAACCTGTCGGCAATCATATCTATGGTTAATATGGTGAAAGTGGCAAAGAAAAAAGAGTGCATGTTAGTGATGGGTGAGTAATTATAATACAAAACTGAGGGCATCACTGAGTGCTTCTCAAGTCAACCCCACAATTGTAAGCTTAGTAATTTAACGTAGGTAGAAAATTGTCTTCATATATAAACGGCAATAATTTCAAAAGATACATATTATTTAGTTTAATTGGTAAAAACCTCTAGAACTGATAGGAGTTGTAAATGACGACTCATTTGAACGCTTGTGAAGTGATAGAGTTGTAATTTAAGACACTTTAATCAGCTGTTGATTTGCTCTGCCTCTGCTAACTATATTTCGATGAAAGTTATACTAATCGGTTCTTTAGATTATATCCTACAAATCTATGATAAAATAATTGATAGTTGGGTTATAGTTATTTGTACAGTGGTAAAAAAAAAATCAAAACGCCATACGCTGCACAACAGCCTGTTCAGTAATGCTACGGTACGTGATATTAGTTTTTTTGCAATTTTGTGTGTGTTTTATACAGGGTGTTACAAAAAGGTTGGGCTGGCTATGCATTTTCATATTCTATGTGTGATTCTAAGCTGAAAATGAAGAATAAAATTGTTTCAATTTCCACTTTGTTTAGCAGCTAGATGCCATTTTGGTTTTTACAAAAACTCACTGTAACTCTGGAAATAGATAAGATATCGAGTTAAAATTTGGAATAAGCATTTTATAATGTTACGATTAACAAGTGTACCAAACACAAAGAATTTATTTTTATAATTTTCAAAATGGCGGCCGTTACAAATTTTTATTGTGGAATATCTTGAAAACCGTTAGGAATATATCCCCGACCGATTAGGACTAGAACCCGAGTAGACCCGAGCGCTTAACATACCGTGACGGTTCGGGTTTAATCTTGTGTCATCACACAGCCACTATAAAATATTTGCACACCACTAATGAAATGAACAGAAAAACAGTAGAATAAACTGAAGATGAGGTGGGTGGTTCTGTACTTTATGGTATCTGAAAATTATTGAACAATATATTTTGGATTGAAAACTAGGCAGGAACTTTTTTACCATGAAGTTTTTTTTATCGGATTGATAAACTGTTTGTAAAACCATAAAAAAATAATAAAATTTTGTAAGAAATAATTTCAACATAATTATAAATTTGTAAAATTAAATGATAGCAGTTTTTTTTTGTGTAGTAAAAAAGAAGAATCCACTACGTTACCTGCAATTTACCTCATTTGTTTGTATGTTTTAGAGACCTTGACAGAATTATTTCTAACAGATCTGTTAAGACCGTACGGGACATTGAAAACATTTGAAGAACATCCTCTTTCATTATTAAACCAGTTAACATCAGGGAATGCAATTTCTAGACGCCATCGTCTTGCTTACTGGATGTTTGAGGATCGCTTGAAGAGATTATACATACAATTTTTGACTGCCGTAGATATTGTGGGCAAAGATACAATTGAAACTAATCGCGAAAAAGCAGTTACAGCCATGTATAAACTGCTGTCTGGCAATGCTGAACAAAGTACTGTGAGTTATAATTTTCTATGTACGCTATTAAATACTTTATTTTATGTATGATGCATACAGATTGTCAATTTTTATTTAGTGGGATAAAAAATTGTATTTCATAATAGAAAGTTTCTTTCTCTTTTCTATAATTTTTAACCCTTAATTTGCGGCTAGCACCTTTAAACGCATCACAACCCAATATCCAAGGGCAGTTAGTGCTTTTAAACGCAAATACACAAACACATGCTTAAATGATTCCATAGTTCAAGAAACTTGCAATAGAATGCAGCGTGATGTTCTTTGAGTATGATTAGACCAAATAAAAAATATAAGCAATAGCTGTGTTGTCTTATCGGTCTGCGTTCTGTCGCCAAAGCAGATTAATCTATTATCGCAAGTATTCTCAGCGCAGCTTGTGTCTGTAGACGCAATTTGTTTCCCTCAGCTGTTCCTTGTTTGTTTGTACTTAGAGCTGACTGATATTCATTCCAAAGTTTTAGTTTTGTACAATTTCTAGTTTTTTTTAGTTTAGTAGACTAAGTTAGTAATTTATTTATTTTTAGACGACAATAAGTATTGCTTTTATGTACTTTGACTTATTGTAAATTCTGCAAAGTTTAGTCTGAATATTTTTAATTCGTAAAAAATATTTTTAAAAAAAGTTGAAAGTTAGTTGAGTATTGATGTTGCTACAGCATTAAAAACAACCAGTTTGTTGTACTACTTTTAAACCATTTTTTCACTAGGGAAATATATTGTGAATGCTAATTTGCCTATTTCATACATGTATAATTTGTTTAAACTTTAGTAAGCAAACTATTTCTTACATTAAAAAAATTTATTTAATTTGATTGTCTCAAAGATTATTTTCCAATGATTTAATTGACTGTTATACATTTTTCTTTACAAAAACAATAACGTATTTATTTGTATGTGGTATTAATCTATTATATTTGTTTAAATAGTTGTTGTTGAAAACTTTAGTCAACAAACTCGGAGACCCAAATCAAAAAGTGGCTTCCAAAGTGATTTATTGTCTAACTCAGCTTCTGCGTGTTCTTCCAGTCATGAAGCAAGTTGTACTCAATGAAATCGAACGCCTGCTTTTCAGGTAATCAATTATATATAATTAATAATAATAATGACAATTTTTATTATTGAGACAAAGTTAGGACCATTCCACTTAACCTCAAATTTCAAAATGTATAAAAATTCACACTACAAAAAAATTTAATAAAACTAACAAAAACTATAAATTTATAATTACTTTTAATACATAATGTACAAAACCGAACTAAAAATATACAGATTTATCTCCTAAGTAAAATAAAACTGAAAGTAAATTATGCTACAGTAAATGTATGAACACACTTACATTCTCCAACACACACATTCAAGAACATGCCTCAAAACACTCAAAACTGCCCGAGCGCCCGAAACTGTTGCACAATCAACAACCCAAAGCCTTCTTGAACTGAACATGGTCATTAATGCATTTCAAACTCTCCGGTAATGAATTCCAGAGCCTACATGCTGTCACAGTGAATGATTTATTAAATATCTCAGTTCTGTGCCTACAAGTAATAATAAAGCTCCACGTAGTGTGTCTGCAGCATTTACATTTGAGCTAAAGACACACCTTTCTGCCAGATAGCGAGGCAATCCAGTGAGCAGAATAGCGTGTAATAACAACAAAATATGATAATTTGAAAAAAATAAATAAATTTTAGAATTGAAATTTATTTATAATATTTTGTCTCATGATCTTTACGTTTTAAGTCAAAAATGAATCATAAACAATAATTTTGAACTCATAAGTATCCAAGTCACAAGTAGATATAACTAATTTTACCTTGTATCCATCGTGCAACCTTGTTCAGCGTATGTCTATGACGCGTTGTGAAACATATGTTTCATCATCAGATATTAAAACATTAAAACGTTCATATGCACTGTAACATTAAACAGCAAGCAATCTTTGACCTTCTTCATAGTGTTTATGCCAGCAAACACTTTATTGCACTTGTCAGTAACATGGTCTGTATATGAGAAAAGCCAATAAATATAATTATTTTAAGCAACAATTATTTATTTATTTCATTTTGTCGGTTGATATACAATAATATACAACTGCTCTTTTCTTCTTCTTGTAATAATGAAAGTGTCTTGACTTCACAAAAAAATTAGCTGATTTCTTGAATGCAGAACACATTGTAATGTAATAACAAGGCATGTTGAAATAAGTAAGGCATTGAGGATTTAGATTTAACATTAGGCCTATTTTCAATTAGTAGATAAAACCAAACACACTTATTTGTTTTTAAAATTTTATTAAAATTTTATGAACACCATTTTTTAATACTAGTCTCATGAGAACAGTGCCCGAATAATTTTTGTGTGTAAAGGTCTGATTTAATAAAGCAGTCTTTTCATTACTAACAAAGTTTTTTCACTTTCCATGTGTTTCCTTGTTTTTATTTTTCACCATTTTGTCAGCCTCAAACTTGTTATACATTCTTATAATTGTGATTCTTGTAAGTGATGGCGTTCTTCCAAATTCATTTTAAAATTTAAGTTTTGTCATTGTTTATAAATACATTAACCTTTTGGGTCCCAGGCCAAAAATATGGTTGGTCAGAAAAAATGTCAATGCAGTTTATTGGAAAATATGCTGAAAAATCCCAGACCAAAAAATGTGATAGGCCTACATTAGAGGTTTGGTAAATCATAAGAAAGATAAAATCTTGACGAATCCAATGTTATATTTATAATCTCGAAAGAAATACTTCTGTAAGATTATTTGTTATTGGTCTTGGACGTGTAAGAAGTGGGAAATAACAGTACAATTGTATGCAAATTCGCACGGAAACATCTGTAACCCGATCAGCATATTTTAAAACGATGATTACGTAAGTAAATATACGTTTTACGAAAAAGTTTTATATACAAAAATTAAAGTTTAATTGATTTCCTTTCCAATGGTGCAGGTTTTATTACAATTGGATGACTGCATACTTAGGATGACTACGCATACTTTGCAATCGACGATAGATCGTCGCCTGGGACCCAAAGGGTTAAATAACATCACATTGAGTAACAACAATTGGAAAATAAACTATCAGCTGTTTGTTCAACACATTTATATTAGCTGTTAGGTTTCAAGTTATAACCATTGAAATTTTATATAATTTTTTTTAACATACTTTGTATTAACATAGACATTATATATTATAACAACTTTAGAAAATCAGTGATAAAAATATAAATAATACATTTTGTTATAGATTACTCCTACATATTATTGATTATCATTTTTTTTTTTTTTTTGATTGCAGGTCTAATATTGGGACAAAAGCACAATACTACAGTATATGCTTCTTATCGCAATATCATTTTGAGGATAAAGACGTTGAAATAGCTCAAAACATCATTACAGTGTATTTTTCGTTTTTCAAAGCAAGCATTAAGAAGGTAAACTAAAATCAGTTGTATGCTGATAGACATAAAATAAGAGGAAAACAATATTTAGTAAGAATTATTTTGTATTTAAAGGAAATTAGAAATTACAGCATATTTTAAGTATTATATCACTCTTGGTCACTCTTGGACTGAACTAATTCATTTTTTGTTGTTTCATAAGACATATTTTTTAGTGAAGTTTTAACTAAGGTTGCCTTAATTCATTAGAATCCAGAACTCTTGGTAATCTGGACCCAACCTTATGTTGTATGTTTAAGTAAAAAATACAAGGGAGAAAATAATAATCGAATTTAAATTTCTGACAAACTATGTACTCTACACACAAAATACAGACTGTTTGCCGCAAAACATACTGAAAACAAATATGCAAACTGCAGTGGTGTCTTGACTTTCCAAAAGTATAAAACATGAAGTGTTAACCATTGATTGAACTTGAAGCGTGTACAAGCTTTCGCATGAAAACAATGTGCTTTTATAATTTTAGTCGGGTGATTGTTTTATTTAATCACTGTTTGTATACTAGTGATTGAGTAGGCCCTCAATAATAATAATAATAATATTTCATTTCATTTTTACTTTGTTACCATTCAACCTTTAATCATATTATAAACTATATTTTAATGCTATTTTATTACAATGGATCTTTTCGTTATGATTTTATTCTATGTTAAGCTTCTTTATATGATTTAATTTTTTAAATCCAGCAATAACTTGAATAATTTGTTTTTCAAAGTAACACTCTCTGAATCTCACGATCTTAAGAGTTACCAAGTTATTTATTAGTTAAATTACTCAAAAATTTTAATTTATTATATTACTACTGTCTAAATAAAAAATTATTATTCTTTAGGTGTTAGTTTTTAAGATTTTTTAATAATAGGCTATGCTAATATAATGAGACCGAACCAGGAATCCGTGATTAAAAGATCTTAGAAATATTTGTATTGATTGTAAATTGCAAGAAAAGAAGAGAAAAGCAGGGGTGCAGAAAATGTTTTAGCACACGAAATTTCCCCAGAACACACTTTTTTTCAATAAAATATTTCCCCAAAATTGATCGCTATTCTACAGATGCGCCAGACATTAACACAGTTTGTTTATCTATTTCAACATATTTATTGACATTATGTTTTAATAATTATTATAATATTCATTATAAATTCCTATATAAATTATCAAAAAAAAATAATAATAACATTATTTTTACTTAATTAACTACGGTGAAATTAAATATCTATGGTGAAATATCTTTAGATGGTCCCAAAAACGTTTAAAACAAAACAAAAATACATCCTGATTATTGCTATTTTATTATGTTTAAAAGTAGGCCTGGTACTTAAGTGGTTAAAACAAAGTTAAATGTTATGTTTAATTAGTTCCAATTCAATTACCGAGTTACCTACCATAGTCACTACGGAAAATCGTCCGGACTGATCACACGAATTGAAAGAAAATTAAAGTTCCCTTTTTATTTGTTACATGTAGTTTAAAAAACGTGATCCCGATGCCCTACGACTTTTTAACTGTCAAAAGCGTTTTTCCCGTACCCAAAAACATATAAATCGATACCCCACACTGTATTTTCATAATTTTGACCCAAAAACGTGACCCCGACGCGCTACGACTCACGCTAGAAAGCTCAAAAGCTTTTCTCAATAATTACGAAGATTTGGTACCACCAGAAGTTTTCTACGACGTCTGTCCGTGCTTATATCGTGTATACAGGAAAACTGACACACAAAAAATCATCGCATAATTTCAATACATCGGCATTCTAATGCGAGCCGAAGTAATAAATGAGTACTAACATTACATTGTCCCATTTTACTGATAAAGACTTATTTCGAATTTCGGCAAAAAAATGAAAAAATCAGTAATACCTATACATTAAGTATCGTATAAATTGGTTAAATATGATTTAATTCTAATTGCTTGAATAATATCATTTGTATTAAACTAATCAAAATTTGCATACCGGTATCATTATAATTATTTTTAATACCCAACGAACGTATTTGAACGCCTGTCAAGAATCAGGAAACTGTCATTCATCAACCGGCACAAAAATGTCGTATCGGCGGCGCGGCCGTACGATATTTTGTGCGGTGAAGATTAATATCGTATCGACAGTTCGACTGTACGATATTTTGTTCGGTGAAAATTAAATAGGGACCCTGTCCGACTTGCAGCTTGCAACAGAGAGCAGACAACACACTTTGTGTGTGTGTATTGGTGTATATGTATATGTATCGTACAAACCGATTAGGCTGACCTTTGTTCCCATTCATATCTTATCTATTTTCCCCCAAAATAATTATATTTTCCTTATTTTTTGTGGATTTTTCCCCGGCCAAAATTTCCCCAGCTAAGTCCCAATTTCCCCCGAACCTCGTTCGGGCGTTGACATATTCTGCAGGCCTGGAGAAACGTGAATTAAATTGAATAAAATACAAATTATTTTTAATAAAATCATTTTAAAATGTTTTATAAATTTTAAAAATATTAACATTTATAATATTACACTACTCTAGAATTAGATAAATAATGTAGATTAACCAGAAAGCGCAAGCCTAAACTTTTTGAAGAGTACACTGATCATATATTTTTCCCAGGCACAGTCATGTGTAGGGATGGCCCTGACACTCAGAAACTTGACCGTTTATTTGCGACAGCCATTCCATGCCAAATCACTCAGAAGCTGACAGCCACTTGCTTCAGATTTTAATGAAAATATCTGTATATTATAATATATTCAAAAGCAAGAAAACAATTTAATACTTAACACAATTCTGACAAGTAGTTTCAGAATTATATCCATTAAAATGTTTAGGACAATTCAGGAAAAACCTAGTATGTCTTAATTTTTTTCTATGCAAAATGAATATTTATGGAGCTATAAACTTGATACTTTACTAATTTGATCCAAATATAATATAGAATCAAATGATAACATAATTAAAATTATAATTTTCAATCGTGGTTAAAATTATTCTCAAATATAAAAACCATATTTTTAATATGTTATGACATTGATGTAGAACAAATATATAGCTAAAATCTCTTTACAGATAACATAAATTAATACAACCATATATTACTGAACATAGAATAAAATTACCTTTCAAATTGGTGGGATTTTGGGTTTTTAGAGTTTAATTTCAATTTAAAGTCAGCAAATTACTTTTAATCATGAATTTTTGTTGTTTTGTAGAAATAAAAATGTAGGTTCATTAAGGTCTACATATAACAATGATAATGTAAAACATAGCCAATAAAATTTGCAAAGGTACATATACGTTTTTTTTGTTTACATAAGTTATAAAATAAACCAGTTTTATTCCTTTTATTTCCTTTTTCAAATAAAATTGTACATAAAGTGTCTTATTATTTAATTATTAACTATAAATATGTTTCTAGGGAGAAGTGGATTCGAGGATGATGGCAGCTCTTTTGATGGGAGTTAACCGAGCTTATCCATTTGCCAAATTAGAATCTGACAAATTAAGTGAACATGTAGACACAATGTTCAAATTGGTACATATTGCCAATTTTAACATCAGCGTACACGCTCTGTGTCTTCTTTACCAAATTGTAGGGCATTCGCAGGACAGGTATAATTCATGTATTCAATCTGTGTTTAGCATAAGACAAATTATTGTGATATATAATCTACCATTTCACCTTACTTTAGCGGCAATATTATTTTAATTTAACCGTTGGTGAGTACAAGTTCTAGTCCCGAAAGATTAAACCTTTCATGTGTCATTACTCAAAGAGTTCACCAACGAAGTAAAACGTTGTATGACATTATTGTAGTGTTTGTACTAGCCTGTAATGCATTCTGTTGGGCTCATTATGAACTCTCAAAGCAAATAAAACACAAAATTGTAGTTTTTATATATCACATATGCCAATGACTACATATCAATAAGACGAAAAGTGCCAATTTAAAAAATTCATACCAGGGAAGCAGGTATAAAAGTGTGTTTGCTCCATCAGCCATTAGGATTCTACGGTCATGGTCACATCCTCCACAGTCACATGGGACAGTCTATCTCTCCTCCTCTTTCCATCCTTGTCCCACACTAGGCCGGCAAAACGTGCTCTGAGAGCTCCTAGTGACTGATGGCGAAAACTCACTTTTATACCTACTTTCCTGGTCTGAATCCTACCCATTTAAACTGCTTGTCTTATTGATATGTAGTCAATTCATATGCGGCTTTGGTGTTGTGGCAGAAGTTCAAGCAGTCTGGAGTTATAAAAAAACTACAAGCATGCCTCTTTGGAATATGTGAGGCCATGCAGCTATGAAAGTACTTCTCAACCTGCCTCATTCATGTGCAGTGGGTTGCATTGCGGTCATGGTCTGCCTTGGGGCTGATGGGGTATTATATTTGATCCGGTAGGTCACCTGGCTATCCTACTGCAAGAGCTTCAGGGGCTAAAACTTAAAGTGCCAGATGCTATAAGAAGGACACTAATCTTTGACCACTCTTTCACGGTCAAGATCGATGGTTTTCAGGAGGGCATTAGGACTAATTTAAACTAGAGAATGAAATGGCTATAGTTAATGAAGTTACCCTTAAAACGGTACCTGGCCATGTGGGCATAAAGTGTAATGAGGCAGCAGATCCCCTTGCTAGAGTTGGAGCCAAAAAGCCCTTCATTATCTCAGATCCTTTCTGTAAGAGGCCCAAGGGCCACCTAAGAAACATATGGAGTAAGGTTGGTCCTTACACTGGAACGATGCTCCTGTGCTTAATCGTTCAAACATCTGCCTCTCTAAGTCGAAAGCTCAAAAACTAATATTGATATGCAGAAACAATCAGACGGATTGTGGGAATCCTCACCGGTCACTGCCCGGCCAAGTATCACCTCAAAAAATGGGTCTGGTTTCAGAAGATTCCTGTTGATTCTGTACTCTTGGGGTTAAATTGGCTCAACACCTGCTGTACGAGTGCGAAGCTCTCTTGTGCAGAAGATCCATAGTGATTGGAAGTGCTGTTGTTAGCCCGGAGGTGTTCCGTGGTATTGCTCCCAAGATCCTTCTTGGTTTCATAAGAGACTTGTATGATCACTAAAATTAAAATTATACCACATTAGACTTAGGGATTTTCAATATGGTAAATGTGCAGAGCCTACTGGTACAATTAAATATTTTCTTATAGACCTGAAATAAATTTTGGAAAACAAAATAAAAGATCACACATTTCAATCGTAGGCCGACTTAAATCAACGATTTTATCCCCAAATATTTAAAATACAACCGTTTAGGCAAAGCTGTATTATTGTTCACGTTTAAAATTCACTCAAACTTTCATCGTCAGTAGGCCTATATTTGTAAATTAACCTTAGCTCAAACTTTTATAGTTCTATTAAAATAGAAAGAATTCATGCCAATCGACCAAGACAGACCTTGCGTATGTGTTATCCATACATGTCAGGAAGCAGACATGACAGAACAAATCAGATGTAAAAATGTGTAATATTATTCCTATAGTAACTAAATTAAATTTAACCTGAAATTTATAATCATAAGCTTAAATGGTTCACGTAGTTGTTGATTATAGCTGATGGATGAAATAAATCATCTGTTATATAATATGTTAACGGATAAATCAAGCAATACAACCTTGTGCCATGCTATTTGGTTGCTCATGGACTGACGTTATCTTGCTTTTGTAGTAGTTGATTGTTATTAATTTTCTAAACTTACAACCAATCCACACCTAAACAATTTTCAGTTTGTTTTACTTAACAGAAATTATATTTTTAGATTCTATGTTGCACTTTACAAGAAGATATTGGATCCACACCTGGCTGGTTCAGCTCATCAAGCCATGTTCCTGAATCTTCTATTTAAAGCATTGGGTTCTGATGAAGATATTGGACGTGTTCGAGTATTCGTCAAGCGATTACTACAAGTATGCTAATTTTAAAAAAATGTTTCAAAAAAACAGTTAATTTTTAAATTAAGTTAGTTATGTTTCTGAATTATTGAAATAGTTTAGGAAAGATTACACATAATTTGCTTCTGTCATATACAAAATTGAAAAATCTCAATTTTTATTTGACTGCTTTTTCAGTACTTAATAAATTAACCTAATTGTCCTAAATCTACACTGCTTTAACAAGATTGAGGTGTAGAAGTAAAATCTTTAAGTCCAAAAACTTTTTTACAAAATCATGCTTTTAGTGTTATTGTATGAGAGTTTATACAAAATACAAATGTCTACCATTTACCATTAAAATGAGTACAGTAGACCGTCGAAAATCCGAACTAATTGGGACCGAGGAGGGTTCGGATTATCAATTTGTTTGGATTTTTTAAAACAACCAAGAAAATGCCATTTAGGCTAACATATATGCCCTTTAATCGATTAAAGTGGTTAAACAGTACAAGCAGTAATGGTAATTACAATACAGTATGTAAGACTACTTACATATTATGATTTAGATGAACCTGCGATAACAATGTCAAAATGCGATGAAGATTTTTGTGAAAATTTTAACGACGCAATAATTGGAATTTGCGAAAACGAAAACAAATTTTTGCAGGTCCTGCATCAGATCGCGTTTGGATTTTTGACGTTTCGGATTATTGATGTTCGGATTATCGACGCTCTACTGTATTTGATTTTCTATCGTTCATTGAACAATTTCATACAAAATGACATTTTTTTTCTCAATTGAATGAAAGTCATTTGGAGTATTAACTACCAATTTACTGATATAAAATACAAATTTATAAATGGATAAAATCACTTGAAACTCATGTTCTAATTTTGAGTTGTTGATTAAAAGTTTCCTTAATTATAAATTGAAATTTGAAGATTGTGGGAAACTGGCAAATGATATTCAGTTTACTTGTCGAGGAGTTGTTCCATCTACTGACCCTAAATTTTTTAAGAGAGACTGGACAACTTTTTACTTTGTTTTGGGTAGCGAGTTCAGATGTGAAAACAAAATATTCAGTAAGTATTTAGGCACGTCAAAAGAACAAACAAAGTTAGTTTTTACATTATCATTGCCTTGTGAAGTGAGAATGTCTAAATGATTATGGGTTATGGGGTTTCATTTTTGTTAAACTAATTGTTTTCTGTTTTAGATTTGTTGCTATTTGCCAGTGCCTTTAGTATGTGGATTGCTATACACTATCTCACACTTGGTATCTAAGAGGCCAGCATTGCTTGCCCTGGTGACACATAAAGGTGACACAATATTTACAGCTGATGATGATGACAGTGACGGTGATGAACACTACAAGGATGTACCGTTGAAAGTAAGGATAGAGTGTATTATTACCTAATGCTAAATTAGAATAAAGAGTTTATAAATATTAGACCTGTTAGAGTACTTAACCAATCTAGGGTTTTTACTACTAGACTCGATAGTTGAAAATAACTCGAGATATACAATTCCAAGTTTCACAATTGCCTACTGCGCTATTGTGTATTGGGTAGTCAGTGATGCCAGATGCATTATAACCATCTTGGTTTCCTCATACAAAATTATTTTAAATGATATTACGATAATTGCATTGTACTAATCAAATTAATTATGATTAAAACGAGTGGCCAAATAACAGTAACGATTCTGTATATATGCGTACTAATATTTTTTACGTTTTCTACATCGTACCATTCTTTTATTTTTGTAATCTGGCAACACTGATTGGGTAATGCATTAGTTTTCTTTGTTCATCCTCATTGGTTAAGTAAGAGTTGAGTTGATGTTGACAGTTTGAGTTTGTGTTCTAAATTTAAATCAATTTTGAACTATTTAATTACGAAGACATTATTTTTTTAAATAATAATTTCAAGGGTTGTAGTGACTTTTACGAACAAATATGGAAAATGAATTAAGTGCCGATTGACATAGTGCTGATTCTGGAGCGTGAACACTCAATAGTGACTTCTAGGCTACATCTCAATCCCAAAGCCTTCCCGTTCTGTAATGTGGAATTATAATAAGAAAATTTCTTCAACCGAAGAGAAGTAAAACATTTGCAGTAAAGTTTTCAAAGTTAGCGCAGGTAGCACTACTTCAATTATCAGGCGGATCTTCTCAAGTGCTGGCAATTTTGTAAATGAACGATAAAGAAGCTGTTGCAAAAACACATCAGTGAATTGGTCTTTTTGTCACCTTAAACTTAAAACTTTTTATTGGTTTTACCTCAAAATAGTTAATCTTTCGTTCATTTTGTCGATTTTGGTAGATATTACAGTAGTTGTTAATATTAATTTTGTTGTTGTAACTATTTAGTTTTTGTAATAATTTTAGTTTATTAGAAATGTAGTTTCTTGGTATGGTATTTAATATTACTTTCCATTTTCTCATATGTAATACATATTAGAAACTAGAAATAAATTTGAAGGTAATGGAAAAACAAAAGCTCGACTCCAAAAAAAAACTCAAAGTCCATGGTTTTTATAAAAACTTGAATACTCGAGTTAAAAACTCGCTATTTAATCAGGAATAATAAATACAAAATTCCAAAAACTTAAACCTTCATAGCTAAGCTTCCAATAATTGAGAAGCAATCATTGTTTTACTTTCTCACTATACTATAGTATGGAGAAAGTATAGTGATCGCAAAAAAATCGATGTTGAGATTTTTGTGGAAATATCCGTTTTGGGACCCCCTGAGTCCAAAAAAGTGTTTTTTACAAAATGTCTGTCTGTATGTATACAAAGCTAGAAAACTATTCGATCGATTTCAAACAAATTTGCACCAGACATGTCAAGTAGGCCTGTATCGATGCACTAAAAACGGTTTTGAATAATTTTGAAAAAAAAACCCAATAAATCAGTTATTATTTTTTTATAAAAAACGGCTCCAACGATTTTTATAAAATTTGGCTTATTTGTAGCCTTAAATGTGCCCTACCATATACAAAAACCCGCATCTTTCTAAAAATTTTCGTTTACCTAATAATAATAATAATAATAACTGATTTTTGAGGGTTTTTTGGCCATAAATGGGGTTGTTTTTCAAAATTTTTCAAAACCTTTTTTCGTGCATCTATACAGCCCTAACTGACGTGTTTGGTGCAAATTTATTTGAAATCGATCTAATAGTTTTCTCTCTAGATAATAATATTTATTAGTTAATCTCCTACTTGAATAAATCACCTCTCCTACCTCACCTACAATTATGAAGTCACAGTGAATCTGTTTAGTAATTAAAATATGTTTGTGACAAAGTATGTGCCAGTTCCTGGTACCGTTTATTTTTCCTTGAGAAAGTAAAATATTTAAGTAATTTTATATTTAAAATAGTAGAACAGACATTGAGTAAAATATTTCATGAGAGCAACTAATGCATTTTTATATGCGTATTTTGTCTTTTCATGCCTTCTAATTTGAAATGTCACAAGAAGCGAGTTTTGCATTCGAAGTGGTTAAGTTCTCCAAAAATTTCTTATTTTGGAAAGAGGCTACATTCCAAACTATGATAAATGAAATGAGGGTTCAGCTGCATTTTAGGTTCCCCACTACAAGAGGGTGGGGGAAGGGACTTAATTACCTGTACATTTGATTTTAACGAGAAAACGTGTAACCAAATGCCTTTTTTCTCGCTTGCAGGAGGTAGAAAAATCTATATATATAAAAGCCAAATACCACTCACTCACTGGCTCAAAAACTATTGAACGGATTGGAACGAAATTTGGTATGTAGCTTCCTCTAGGGCCATAGGTGCTCACTAAGAAAGGGTTTCAAAAAATTTGAAATCTTAGATGGGGTTTGGCGGGGTCAAAGTTACTAAATCACGATCTCTCCAAAACTACATAACGGATTTGAATGAAATTTGGTATGTAGCTTCCTCTAGGGCCATAGGTGCTTGTTAAGAAAGGCTTTTTAAAAAATTCAAAATTTTAGGAGGTTTTGGGGTCAAAGTTAGTAAAATCCCCATAAAAATACATAGTATAATATATTTATTGATATATTTTTTTGGTTAATATACATTTAACTTTGATTTCTCGATCCATGCAAATATGGATCGGGGCATCTATCTATATATTCTGCTGCCCCGATCTATATATTTATCATCATATCTAATAACAATAAAATCCCCAGGTCAAAATGGCTGCTGTTCAAAAATACAATTCTAAAATATGTCACATGAAGGTGCTTTTATTGTTTGAAAATCAACGTCAGGGTTTCACTACAACTGCAACACCGATTATCACAAAGACAAAACAGTTGAACTAGGTCCTATGACGACATGTAAATGGTGTACAGCTATGAAGTGGTATAAATGACATGGTTTAGAACCTACGATTCATTCCTTATGACACACAAAATTACCATCATTTGTCGCATTTATTTCACCGAAATAATTATGCAATAGCGAAGCATTGTCGGGTCAGCTAAGTAGTTCATAAATTCTCAACATATAATTAATTGTTATAACTTTAATTTGTTATATAATTCTTTAGTTACTCTTTAATTTAAAAAAATATATTTTGATATTAAAATCAGTTATGCTATAACTATTATGCATAAAGTTTGTATTATTTCACAGTATTTTCAACAGGACACGTGTTTGATTATAAATAATTTTAGGATTTTTAAAACTAATGGAAGAATAATGTTATACATTGCAATTTGTATTACATACGTTAAAAGTTTTAAAATTAGATTTTTTTTAGATTAATATTTATTTTATCCTCTGGTATAAACATACACAATAAGAACATAATTTCATAATAAAGTACAAAATAAAGTACAAGTTTGCAGAAGTAAATTATAATTTACTTATAAAAAAAGAGTAAAAATGGGTTATGGGAGCAGCCAATTTGCAATCCAAAAATAAAAACGTATGAGCAAAACATACAAATAGTGGAAAAGAAAGACAAATTAATAAACGAGAACCTAAACAAACATATTAACTCATATGCGCCGGAGTTAAATTTTTTCAAAATTTTGTTGTTTTTGTACATAATTAGATTAAAGATGTTATAAAACACTAAAATAATGCAAAATTAAAAAATTTAAGCTTTTGGTTTTTGAGAATTCAACCGTTGCCGTATGGCAACGCTAGGCATTCGTAGTACCTAATTTTATATTACCCTCGGCCCTCAACACATAATATAAAATTTGTTGAATCGTCCTAAACTTGCGAAAAGCTGAAATAATGGATTGTTTAGTGAATTATAAATGAAGAACAATATTTTTTGTTTCTAAAAGTAAAAATAAAAATACAGAACACAGTTCTCACAAAAATATGTTTACTGGTCCAAAACGCGTTTCAACGACAAAGTTATAATTTAGTTGTAGCTCATGTGTCACTGAAGATGACGACTTTGTCGTTGAAACGCGTTTGACCAATAAACGTATCTTTGTGAGAACTGTGTTCGTATTATTATTTTTACTTTTAGAAATAATATTTCTCATGAGTCAAGCTCGATTATATAAATTAACAATATATTATCAAACAATTAGTTTTTTTAATTTAAAACAACCATACGCATATGACACTTTTACAAAAATGTTACAATTTTCAAATAAAAAATAATAGTACAATAAATGAATGATCAGTATAAGTCTTTCAAAATAATTAAGAATTTGGATTCACAAAATTAGATAAGTACAAAACATGAAAGAAAGTAATCAGTGTTATTCAAATAACTAACGAGGATGAAATGAAATAAAACAACCCAATATTACATTTTTTGACTTACATCCAGTTCCTGCACATCTCTTTTTATTTTTCTCTTCGGTATTTTGAACAAAGTGATCAAATCGCAATTAATCCGATAGACGACAGACGGTAGGTGATGAAAGAGAAGCAGATGGTCTCCCAACTCCTTTTGGCAGTACCTTTTTTAAATAAACATTGGTCAGTTCTCTTCGGAAGTCTAATTGAGATATTTTTTTGTGATGTTTTGTTACATAAAATCCAGCTGTTATACACCAAGGTCACTAGATAGTAAAGGTTGCCTCATTCGGGAAATATCAAAAAAAGTGGAGTGGGGGATGTGACGTAGTTGTAGTAAAACTACATACATTTCCCATGGTAGAAGCTGTTTTTTACTACAATGACGTCACTGGACAGGGGGGGGGGGGGTCGAGTTTGTTTACATGACTATGAGGCAACCTTATCTAGTGACCTTGGTTATACACTGCTACTTCAAAAATCACGTAAGCAGTGGCCAATACCATTTTTTTCCACAAACTCCAATTCTGTATGTACTCAAATTGTGGTCCATCTGATCCGTCCCCCCCATGTATGAATTGTATTTATATATTACTTTTACATCAACTGTATGTATAATAGGCCATCTTTCTTTTCTAATGCTTTTTCAAAGTACCTTCTCTCTGCCCTTGAAAATTACTCTTTGTCTAACATCGGGCAGTTTGCCGGAATACAATTAGGACGTATGGTTCCGATGGCAGAGTAATCCCAAAATTTAAAAAAGGAAAATAATGCGGCACCTGAAAATAAATTGTCCATAATTATAGCATAATGTACCTCTCTCTTATCCTCAGCCAATTCATCTAATAGCAAAAATAATGGACTTGCAGCTTTGCCAAAAGATTCCTGATAAAAGGTGAACACCTTCGGAAAAGGAAGGCTTCGTTTCCGGAATCCTCATCTGTGTCAATGTTTGGGTCAGGTGGTTCGAGAAAAATCTCACCTTCTAAATCATCATTCAAAACTATGTCAATTGCCTCCGACAGTGATAGTCCGTGTCTGACAGTTTTTTTATAATCACTTCATACGAACGCCTAGCGTAGCCATATGGCAACAGTAGACTTTACAGACTTCTAGAACATACAAATTAATCATAATAGTTTTAGAAATGATACAGAATGTCAATATTATTATTTCAAAACATATGTCAAGAATTATAAAGCAGAATAATTTAAATATGTAAATATTTAATACTTACTCAAATTGTATGTTCATCAATTTTTACTTCCGTTGATATGTATAAACTCTAAGTAGAATAACTCCACTACAGACTCTAACGAACTGAAACTACCACTGGTGGAATGTTTTGGAACTTTACCTACAAAACATGCACATCCCCACTAAATTACAATCGGATGTAGGCTGGTGGCCGGAAGTTTAGTCTGACATTACAAGTGTTGCCATTTGGCAACGCACAGCGCTAATGGGTTAAACTAATAAAAAGGTTTAACAATAATTATATAAAAGGTTATATGTAAAAAATACTCAATATTTTACTGTATCTTAATTTTAATTGCACAATACACATACATACTCTCTTCTAAACTCAAAACTACTTCCTGTCTCGCTCACACGACAATGTTCCATCACACGATTACGTCCAACAAGCTCTCCGCATCGTCCCTGCTCAATAGCCAGTCCTTTACGATCAAATAGTTGTTTAATTTACAACATTTTTGTATTTTCTGGAAGTTTATTACAAGTTTAGGTACAATAATAGAGAAGCAATTAGAATAAGTTGTTAATCTTGCTTTGGTACCTTTTGTTTTGCTTTTGCAAGATAATCAATTTTATTGTAAAAAACTGAAGAACCTTGATTCCTAATGTAAAATATTTTCAGGGCTTTGCAAATAAACAAATAACGAAGAGAAGCATCGAAACAATGGTAAAGATGGCACCAGTCTGGTTTTATTTACTATAAGAAAATTATATTATATGGAATGATTTATCACTATTCATACTTTATAATTATATTAATCATCTGTCTTTATCTATTAATATTGCTATTGAATTAATAATAATTTGTATAAATTCTAATTGTTAAACTAACGTTTGTATTGGAATAAATACACAGTAGAGTCCTGATATTTCGAGTTGAATGGGACCGAGAGTACCTCGGATTGTGAAAAACTCGGAATTACACAAAATATGTAGAGATTAATTTAAAGTTACTATTTATAGTCCTAGTATCTCCGAAAAAAATAAAGTTTTATTAAATGTACACTATTTTTTATTGAATACTGAGGTAAAAAAGTAATTTTATACACAGTAAAAAATGAAACTTACTTATTAAAGAAATCATAAATAGTTTTTTTTTTAACTACATTGCATCGTTTACGAGCTGCGATGTCACGCCAGGGGGATACGGCAGTGCCGGGAAAAGTTTGTTTTAATGTTATTTTTGTATATACAGTAGAACTTGGATAATTTGAACATCTTTTATTCGAAATTACCGTTAATTCGAAGTTTCGATTCGATCCCTTGAACTTTATATGATATCAATGTAAAACAATTATGGATAAATTCGAACTCAACTTCTTTAATTGAAAGGTTTTTTTTTCAACACTAAAAATAGAATATTGTGCTGTGAAAGGGATCGCTGGATAAATAGGTCACTGTCTGGTAGAAAGGGGGCTGGACATAGGGGGCAGGACTTACGTGTATTATTGTAATTCAAGACGCGGTACCGGTTTCCAAGAATTTTGCCTTCCTCTGAGTACCGACTGTAGTTTGTTATTGATGCTCTGCCCAATCTCTGTCTGTTGTTAATTTTAAAACCTTTTGTAAACAGATCAGAACAATCATATTGTTTATTGACCCTTGTACTGCGCATAACTCTACCCCACTTATATGAACAACGTTACGGTTATTTTTTTCCCCTCGAACATGACTTAAGTTGTACAGGCAATGGATCAGGTCATTATAAAAAATTTTAAGCATTTATACCGGCGACTTATTGTACAAACGCTCTTGACAGATTCGTTGGAAAACAAAAATTTAAAGGTCAGTATCCTTCAAGCAGCAAGAATGTGTCACAATGCATGGTCACATTCAATGCTATTTGTGGCTCGAATTACACGGAACCTCGGATTATCGAGACTCGAATTACCGGGACTTTACTGTAGCTATTTTAATTAATAATATTTATACATCAATTTTCTTAGGGTGAAGACCTGAATCAAACAGAAGAGTTGAAAATAGAAATGGAAATTAAGGAAGAAAAGCCAAATATAAAATCTGGATGGCATCATAACTTGAACAAAAACAACCGTAAACGGGATTCAGATTACGATCCAACCGCTAGGAATCCTGCTTTTGCAAGAGGAGAAAAAGCCTCGTATACAGAGTTAACAGATCTGTCCTTGCATTTTCACCCAACAGTGTCACTCTTTGCTACAAAAATCCTCAGTAGTAAGTGGATTAGTCGTTAATGTAGACAGTAGACATTTTTGAAGAGCAAAACTGTATTTGTTTTTATTTAATCCCCAAGAGGGCTATGTCAAACTCCATTCAAATAACCCTTCAACTGTCCATGCTAAGTTTTTGCAAACATTTTTCCAAAATTTGCCAAATATAGTAATTATACTCCAATTCAAAAGTGTTACATATTTTTTTTTGTAGAGAAATGTTCAAAGAATTCATATATGACAGTAAAAAATTTATTGGTGTAACATTTTCAAAGTTATTAGCTCAAGAAACCAAAAATGTTCAGTAACAAAAGAAAAAAACAACTTTAGGCCTACATAAGAAGTAGTAAAATGTTTTGTAATTTTTTTCAAAATATTCAAAAGTTTTGTAATTTAGTTCTAAATAGAAGTGTATAAAAAATAAATCAATTTCAAATTTTTTTCTTTTTTTTACACCAGTTTTTATATTTTTACTTCAAAGACTGCTAACAAAACTAGGCCAAGTTTGAATAGTAATTTAGGAATATTTATGCTTTGCCCAAAAATGAAATATTATACCAAAGTGTAGAGAATAAGTCATAGAATTGAACTGTATACTTGAAAATTCTTATTTTATAAACATATTCACTATGTTTTACTTGTTTCACTAAATTAGACTAAATGCTCACTGAGGGAGATTATACATTTCCTGTCTGTCTAGACTGTGAGAACAACGTATATAACAGACCATGGGAAATGGGCGTATTGATTTCAACAAATGTCTGTATTTCACAGGACTATACGAATAAAATCCAAACT
>JAGFPH010001293.1:142167-170109 GCA_018207615.1 Philaenus spumarius
AGCTTTTCCCATAGACAGTGAAAAGTATTTAAGCCAAGCTGAAAGTAGGGTTCCATTTGATGAAATCTTCCTTTATAGGTGAGTTTCTGTTACTGCATTTAGTAATATAATAGTACAGTAAAAATTTTACTACATACCTAGTGGAGTCAAAGCTTTGCCCGTAGACAGTGAAAAGTATTTAAGCCAAGATGAAAGTAAGGTGCCAGTTGATGAAATCTTCCTTTATAGGTGAGTTTCTGTTACTGCATTTAGTAATATAATAGTACAGTAAAAATATTACTACATACCTAGTGGAGTCAAAGCTTTGCCCATAGACAATGAAAAGTATTTAAGCCTAGCTGAAAGTAAGGTGCCAATTGATGAAATCTTCCTTTATAGGGGAGTTTCTGTTACTGCATTTAGTAACATAAGTTGATATTGTAGATTTTCTCAGCTATAGGGTCATGTGAGCATCCCGTTGACCAAGAAGACCCCACTCAACGAGTAACCAAGAACACTGTTTACGGGTATGGTTATAGACCCTCCACTAACTCGGCCCCCTGGGGTCACTGATGTAAATTCTTTGTACACCCATTCTTGAAGAGCCCCTGAGGACGTGTACTAAATTTTAACTCTAGGGAGCATCAGGTGCCGGAGATATGGAAGTTTCAAAATAGCTATTTTTACATGTTTCTGCTTCTTGTGCTTTGACAAGGCTACAAACTCGCAGACATTACGGATCAAGCTTAGATTTGGCACACACATTTGTTATGCTCCAACAAAGTGCAATTTTCCCTTCTCAAAATGGGAGTCAGTTTTTAAGGTAGTGTAGAGAAGGGTATAAGAGAGGAAATTTAAAATTCTTGTTCACTCGGGCACCCTGATTAATTTGTGAAAATCTGAATCTGATCGGTTCAGTAAAAGCTGATCGGTTGAGTTATAACTGTTTAAATTTGCTCACATTACAAGTTATGGCTTCTTTTTCTTAAAACAAATTTATTTTACTTCTTTGGTGGCAGAGATAAGGAGTTTGAAACTTTTATTTTGCCACCATTTTTATACAAATAAAATTTTGAAGAGGCAGTTATTATTAGAAATAACAAATAGTAAAAAAATCGGAATTCTTATACCAAAGCCTAAAATCAAATACCAATCTTTCCTCAACTTTCCCAGTTTTTATTATTTTTATTTCACTCCAAGCAGCAAATTTTAAAAACTATATAAAAATAATAATATTTTTTTATTGATATCTTAAATTAATTTTATCTAGTGAATTAACAAACAGGCTTGGAAAAAATAATAAATACATCTCCAGCTCCATGTGGAGCAGGATAGAAACAGAGCAATTGGGAAATGGAAATTGACTCAAACATTTAATTTAAAATTATAAATTTTATAATTCCTGCTGATGGGACTTTTTTTATTCTCCTTCGTGGGATAGTTGATGGTATCAGAAATAACCATAAAACTATCAATTCAAAGAGATGATGTGCCCCCAAAAACAACACTGTTGTAAAAATTTGCACACCAAGCAATTTGAAAACCTCCTCAGCAAAAAGGATTGATGTTTATGCAATCCCGCCAAAGTAGCATGTTCTGTGGGGAGATTGAAATGAAATTTCTTTCAATTTTGTTTGCAGGGAGCTTCGTTAGTAAAATCTCTGAAGCCAAGATTGTCTCCTCGCCCTCTATTTCCCATTATATTAGCTCCCCGCCAAACACACAACCACACATATATGAACATCCAAGAGCAAGGAGCGCAGCACCGAACATGCTACTTTCAATCCTTTTTGCGGCTGAAGTGGTTTTCTTGGCATATTTTTCAAAAGGGTTGTTTTTGGGGGCGTCATTTTAAATTAAATATTGACAATTTAAACATTAGAATGTTACAGTATATTAAAGTTAGACTGCTATTGTTAGGCAAAGTTTAGGATAACAAAGGTTATACATTTCAAACACAGTAGGCGCCCTCTTAACCGACCTCGCATTAACCGCCCGTCGCCTTAACCGATCCTTTCCAGGAAGACGTACCCGTACTACAGTATCTATGTATTTTTAACTTCCGCTAGCAACGACCGTCGCAAGCAGACAAGTCACTACACTTGCCTAGTAACTGGTAAATGAAAAAGAAAAGTAAAAAGAAAATAACAGACTAACAGACTTTTTCTCGTAAATCTGTTGTGTAATTTGCAGTTATTTCAGTCTCAAAGCTTTCTGTAATTTTGTGATAGCTGTGAGTATTTAAAAGTTGTGGTATTTTAAAAAATATATTTGTTATGTAATTTATAAATGTACAGTACCGGTACAATGTTTAAATGTGTTAGTGTTTTACTATGAGAATAGAGTACACCCTATTGTACTGTATTCAGTACTTAATTTTATGGTGTTGCAAGATTTAATTTTAAGTGTTGCAAACCTGGGATTAGTGATTGACGTTTAATGTAGGTGAGTAAATGATTAATTATTATATTACATTGATGTTTATAAACGATATATACGATATATATGGATGTTATTCTAGGTAATCAAAACTAATGATTTTACTCTTTTAAAAGGTGTTTTTAACGATTTTCGTTTTAACCGACTTTTTCGTTATCCGACCTTGCCGCGGTCCCGTCATGGCTGGTTAACATTATGGCATGGACTGCATTATGTATCAAAAACAGTATGTATGAAATTATGAAAAGGTGATGATAACCACTTAGGTTTTTCGCGTTATAAAAAAAAAACTATAAAAATATATTTATTTATGATCCAAATCTTAAATTTGTTAAAAAATAATAATACTGCTTGAACATCTTTGCCATTAAATGTATCATAATACGCTATTCTAAAGAGTAGAACTTAGAGAATTAATTGTATTATGTAGGTGTGAATTTTATTTTATTGATAAGTGTTATGCACAGTTTATTTTATGCACAGTTATTGCCTCACTATAATGCACCACTGACAACAATAAATAAGAATAAATTTCAAACCCTTAAGTTTTCCGATTTGATGATGATTTATTGTATTGTCATTGCTTTTAAATTACCAAATGACTTTGTTTTCAGATATTTGAAACAGAGAAATGCTAGAGTAGTACATACAAAGAAAGATGTGGACTCTGATATGGAAAGTGTAGCTAGTGAAGACTTTGAAGATATGTTGAAAGGCATGGTTGGTAGCTCCAAAACAGATTTTGATTTTGCTGATGATGTCGCAGATAATTTAAAGAAAACAAAGAATGTCAAAGGAAAGAAAGAAAGTGGTAGGTTGTATAGAAGAATAAATCTACATTGAATTTATTATTTGTACTTATTTTTTATTTGATATTTCACAGTTAACAGTTTTTCAAAACAATTACTGTATTTATTTGTGCTTCAGAATCGGAAGACGAAAGTGAAGATGAAAACGAGGAAGAAGGTGAAGAAACAGATTTAGAAGATGATGAGCTTACAGACCTAGAGAATGTAGATGATGACGAAGACGAAGCTATTGATTTTGATGGAGATGATGCTGGAAGCTTTGATGGGGAAATTGATTTCAATAACTTGGATGATGAAATTAATAATTCAAAAAGAAAAGCAAAGAAAAAGGTTCAATTTTATTCATTACTTTCAGTTTAAAACATTAATTTCATATTAACTTTCTCAGTAATGAAAAGTTATTGTAATGGGTCCGAAAGTTAAAATAAAGTGTTTAAATATATTTAAATGTTTTAAGGTCCTTATAGTATACTTTCAATATTTTTAACAAGATGTGAGTGTATGCGTATGTACATATGTAGACATTTTTCTTGCACAGTATCTCACATATAAAAAATGTTATCGATGCCGATGAACAAGAATTAATGTCAATATGATCTGACAGAGATCATTAAATTCTGTCCAGCTGGTTTTATCGAAACGTACATTTTTATCTGCACATTATGATTGGCGCTAACTAAATATCATGAATAAACATTAATATCGACTTCGTTGGATTGCAAATTGAAGCATATGTAACATGTGAAACATTTGAGATTGCAATACATGTTGTTTATATATATAAATTGATAGTAATATTGTCGTAACATATAAATTCATTTGATCAATGGACCGAAGTCATTTTTTAAATATTGAAAAAAGTAACATTTTGGAAAATGTTAATAGGCTTAGATAACGTTTTTAATTTATGTTATTATTACCGAATTCCGAGCTACATTCTGGAAGAAACTGAAGATTCTGGTCACTCATTTGTGTATTTATAATGATTTCAAACTATAACTACACAATATTCTGTACGTCTGATAATTTTTTTAACAAAACAAGGAAATACCAGATAAAATTTTGTTTAATGTATAAGATAAAATACTCACATTTAGGTAATTTTTATTACTATCACAACCAAATCTATAAAATAAAAGTTATAATAGATGTCTGATAAACTAATCAGGTTTACTATAATAATTCAAAACAATTTTAGCCTTAACCAATATAATGTGTAAATTATATTCATCAGAATTAATTAATTATTAGTCGTATATTCTGGACCTCTATACTTTCATTAAGTATTTTACAATTTGAAATAATGTGGGCCCACGCCAAACAAAAGATGATCGATACATAACTCTACTAAAATTGTTTATCATATTCTGAATCTGTAAGTATGGCAATAAGCTATATAAAAATAAGAGTATTCCTTTTTTGTTTAGGCTTACATCATTTCAAGTTGCAAAATACTTATGAAGGTCTAGGCCTACATTTTTATAATTGTGTATTGTCGTACTTATAGATCCAGAACATTATTACTATCATAAAAAATATTAATTTGTGTTATACTGAAAAGAGATCGTCTAGACCTCTTCTTTTGTACACTCTTTTTGTATTTAAAATATTTGTATTTATTTGTTTTTAGAACGTGGAAATCAAAAAGATCAAGGGAAAGAAAAATCAAGATGATATTTTCAGTCTGTTTGCTCCAGCTGAACAGTTTTCAGAAATGTTGGACGAAGCTGGTACTGAGGGGAATAAAACAGGAACTGCTAATGCTCTTTCAAACAAGGATAAAGCAGGTAAAATTATAAAATGAACTTAATTTTTGTCCTATAGACCAAGTACTTAACCTATTGCGCTCCATAGGCGAACTCAATCCGACATCGCTCAATTGTCGTTCCGCTCCACTGTCGGACTTATTCCAACATACGTTTTATATGATTTCTATGTTCTAAACTAGTTTAGAATCTGTGGTTTTCGGTCTAATGAGACTTCAATGTTGTTAAAACATTTAGAAGCCAGTGACAGATTAAATTGATGTTGGATGTCAGTGGTCTACTACTCAATAAAAAGATTTTGATAAAATTCTAGACTATTTTTTAAAATTATTTATAATAGTCACATTTAGTGTAAAAATATATTTTCCAAGCTCTAAACTCTATTATTCTTACTTTTAATTTCATTACAAAACAAAATAATTGATTGATTTTTCTGACCGATTATATTAAAAATAGGCCTACTCAATAAAAATGTAGTTTTAAAATCTCTCTACAATTTTTTCTTATTTTCTGATTTATTCTGAACAAAATGATATATAATAAGTTATGTTTAGTTTTATTATAATTTTTTTGGGAATTTACAAAAATACTTCTCCAAACAGTCATATTTTAATTGGATCTGGTGGAAGAGCCAAGTGTCATATAGAGTGCAAAAGGTTAAAAATATCTACTAAGCAAGATAGTAGGCATATACAATTAAATAACAACTTCAAATTTGGTATATAGGAAACTGACGGCCTTGAAGAAAACATTCTCAAAAAAAATTTTCGTCCAAATCTCTATTCTAATTACATATTCTTATCCAGGCAACGATATTACGAAGATTTCCATTCACAGTTACTCAATAGTAAAGGTATTTAATATTTCAGGCCAATAAGGTTACTGTTGTAGGTACATACAAGACAAATCAATTATTTTTTCTAAAATATCATTTGATAAATATCGCATAAGTCAAGATGTTCAACTTCCGTGTAAATTAGCCGTGTAAATAGTAATGTACTTCTCAGCAAACCATATTTGAAAAATGTATGCTTCTTTAGGTATCTTAAATTTGATTAAGCGATAACTTAATTATCACTGTAGCAAAGTTACAAATAGGTACATCTGATTAAAGTCGGTAATAAACTTCATGGCAACATGAATTTCATAAAGAGTGATTTACATCCTTGTTCTTGTTTCTATTTGCCAATCAGTTCGAGGCGTAACCGGAAAGTAAGTACCGTTTCGTTCTAGCGCCACCGCAGCGCTACTGTCATCTCTCCTCCCAAACGCCATAGTCTAGGTAGATAATTTCTTAGGTGCTATAACGTTAGGCGTTATAAAAATAGAAAAATGTAAAATGAAAAATGAATTTAATATAACTTGTTAAAAATAATTAATAAAATATTGTTTTTAGGTTAAGCCTATACTAGTTTTCTTTACCTGTTGTCTTTTTACAACTTACAACTCAGGATCGTGGAGTTCCTGAACAAGTACTCGCTGGAATATAGGATAGTGAAATTAAACTATAATGGTTCACATAACAACTGATTGTTTTATTGGTCGCTTTAGCCCTGCATGTTGTTTTCTTTATTATATCGAGTTACAAAAAGAATTTTTACAATCTTATAAATCACTTTGACTAAAAATGTAGCCAAACAAATAACATAAATCAATTTAGATTAAAAAAAATATATATGGTACATATAGATATTTAATACTTACGTAAAAGGCAGACACATAAACTAATTAATTTTTTAAAAAGAAAAAGAAAACCCCACTCGCATGCGCCAACACTTTCGTAGCTAGTTCTGTTCGAATTATTATCACATTACAGTATTTATTTAAGAAACTTGAAAAGTTCGCCGATCGTAGTGCACACCAATGTCGATGATAGTTATTAGTTCTCGTAAGAATTCAAATCAGTTCTTCAATAACTCACAAAAAACAACACCCTTTACGACTTGATTAACAATAAATGTTACATATTTAAACTTTTTATTAATGCGCAGCGCGCAACACTTCAAGCATGCTCACCGCTTGGACTCTAGTTGACAAGTGACTTTAGCGTCTTTTCCACCGCTACGTTCATCCGGCGTCTATTTTCTCTCAACCAATTAGAAACGTCTGACGACTCAGATGTTCAAAGTTGCGTCAGATCTTTGGGTTGCTAGCTATGCGTTCTTTCTGGATCTTGCATGTAGAAAAGCACGTAGACCTTTTTTCCAGGAAATAGCTTGCAGGTGTTCGCTTCTTATCACGTCTAGACTGGTGTGGACGTTGCTTTTCTAAATGCGTCTCAAAACTCGTAGCCTATACTTTCCGCGTCTTAAAGTCATTGCATAAACTGTCTATTCTTTAAACTCACATATAGATTGAATATAATAATTACTTTTAATACTTGTCTGCCTTTTACATTTATTCAAATTAATAATTAAATTTACTTTTAAAATTTGTCTGCCTTTATGAAATATTGAAACGACTCATGTCCTATGCATTTTCCCTACCCTTTACTTTTAATCATGAAGCTTTAGTTTAACTCTTTTTTATTTCTTTATTTAACCTTAATTTAACAATCTTACAGTGCTGATGTGATTCTCATCGGTTAGTTTTGTGTTTTCTGTTTCCTGTGATCGTTAACAATGTGTGAAACAATTGTTGATCCTGTCGACTGTAAGATTTGTTCTGTTATCTTGGTTTTTTAACTCAAGGAACCTAAGGCCAGCCAAAAAATTGCTTGAGGGTGGAGTCCAAAGTTCGAGGTGATCTTTTATGTTGTTGTTTTTATCAATTTTCACTTTGGTGGTTACTTGAAAATCATGGAGGACTGGGAAAACTTGTTCCTCTTTTAGAGCTCATCCTTGCAGTTTGAGTATCACTGCTTCTATTTTGTCTTTCACAAAAAACTCATGGACGTCCTTGCCCTGCAAAGTTAAGTTGTGAATGTTGTGGGCACCGAAAATATCCCCAAATATGCCAACCATTTCAACAAATTTTCATCGGTCACAGTCTAAATATAAACTTGCAATTTTTCCATCAGAATCTCCCTTCTTAAGGAATACCCTGAGTTCGTCACGGAGTTCGAACAATCTTGACGACTATCTCTCAACAGCCACCGAACTTCGCAGTGAATATTAATAGTATTAGTTTAACGTTCGCATCCGCGGCCCAGTACCAAGTTGCCTGGAGCCCACAAGTGGGGCTCAACCCATGTGTAGGGAACCGGTAAATTACAGGATGCTTTTTTAAAGAATTAACTTTAAAGTGGTAGTTTTCTATAAAAAATTTAAGCAACCTCATATAACTCAACTTATGAACTTTGTTTTAATTTCAGCCAAGAAACAATTGGATTGGGAAACATCTCGTCATCATTGGGTTTCAAAAAAGCATAAACATAAAGAAAGTGCTGGTAATAATAAGGGGAAAAAAAGAAAATATTAATACCTTAATCGATTTCCTACTTTTAAGATTATATGAAAAATATATTATTGTTTATAACAAACAAGGTTATTGTTTATTTTACATGAAATACCTTCCCAATAATCTTAGAAATCATACTTTAATTATGTGCCTATGAAGTGATTCACCTTTACTTATTGTAATGAATGAAACAAGATTGTAATGTAAATTTTCATACTTATCTAAGGGATTTACAGCCCTGCTAATTTATTTGTCCAATTTTTCATCTACTAATAAATGATCATTCCATTAAAAATAGTGCTGAATAAACAAAAACAGCAACCAATATCTTGTGGAATCTGTGGCCAGGAAATGCTCGTTCTCAATAATAGTAGTCTACGGATTGATGCAATTGCTGCATGTAGATTACACTAAGGTATTTGCCCCAAGGCAACAGTTAACTACTTTGAGGTTACTAACCTCAAAAGCTTTTGTGAAAACATATTTCATTTCACTTATACAGAGGTGTTTACGCCACGGCAACGATCAACAATTAACTAATCTCAAAAGTGTTTGCAAAAACATATATTGCATATCTTTGAATGCAATTGCATTTAAAAAGATGTTGATGAAAAAGAACAATATTTTGTTTATTTTCATAACTAGAGAGAGAGAGGAAAGGGTTTTCTACATGAATTAATCATCGATAGATAATGTTTGAATGTTTAGAGTTTTATCGAAAACACTGCAAACATTATACTAGTATTTACCCTTTGGCGAGTACAGGTTTTTACGTTTAAAATAGTATTGACGTTGCGGAACGTCTTGTGCTGTTTACGTGAAAAGGAGTAGCGACGTTCTGGAACATCACCTACCAAGACTTGCACTGCTAAAGTTTTTGGAGTGATAGATTCACTGCTGAATCAACTAATGAAGATATGTGGTTAAGCATCATGTGTGTATTGGTGAGTTTAGATGGTAGTGGGAAGGGGTATCAGCTGGATAAGGGCAACAGTTGATGAAGGAGAGTGGTGCGCCAAATTGGTGGGCGATCAGTCAGCTGCGTGACAAGAATAACCTGTATTGTCAACAACTGTTTGTGAAGTATGGTTATGGCACGCAAAATGAGGTAATCTTACTGTTTCCCGCGTAAACATATGTCATTATAGATTGGCGCTGCATTGTATTCACTAAGCTGAATTCGTTTTCTCCACATGTAAAAAAATTCTAAAATGTTTTATTCAGGGTATTTTTAGCCTAATACTATCTAATACAGGTATATGATGGTGTAAACACTATGTTTCAATGAAATTGTCTTAAATTTAAAATAAACGGTATCAGGAAACTGACACATACTTTCTCCCTCATTATAGGAACTTAATTTTTTATTTTTAAGAGTAATTTTCCCATAAAAATCCATAAAATAACGGAAAAACCAACTTTTCTCAAAAATGGCTCGAACGATTTTAATTAAAATTTTATAGTTCACAGTACTTTAGGTCCCTAATAAACTATAAAATTTTAATCAAAATCGTTAGAGCCGTTTTTGAGAAAAGTTGATTTTTCCGTTATTTTAAAAATTCACAAAAATGAAAAAAACACCTGGAGATACCGTGAATTAGTACTTCCATACCAAATTTCATCAAAATCAGACGACTGTTTAGGCTCTAGGTCTGATAACAGACACACACACAGACATCACTCCGAAAACCACTTTTTTAGGTTCAGGGGACCCAAAACGGATATTTCCACCAAAAACTCAAACTCAAAAATTTTGACGAATACAATACTTTCTCCATATACTATGGTATAGGGGGAGAAAGTAAAAATGAATGTTTACTCTTTTTAGCTGCGTTTTGGTTTTACACCCTTACACCTTAGAAGTTCAGGAATTTTGACGTTCCATACTTATTAAAGAGTTAAAAACAAAATTGTAATTATTCTTATAATGGATTTACCAAGAAGAACCCTCTTGTGATTTATGTACCATAATTTTAACTGTTGGATTAATATTTTTAACTGGTAATTGCTAATCCTTATGTCGAATTTCAAAATGGAGGTACAAATTTAATTTATTGTGTTACCTGTAACGGTAAGGGTTACAATCAAAAATAAAATTTATTAAAATATTTAAAAAATGGGTTACGTAATATTAGTAAGTTCAAAAAACAAACAAAAAATGCTCAATATCTATTAAAACTAGGGATGTGTCGATACCAGATTTTTCGATTCTCGATACCGATACCGATACGTTGAAAAATCGATTCTCGATTCCCGATACCGATACCTAAAAAAAAAAAAAAAAAAAAATCAGCAGCGAAAAAAAATAAATAAAATGACGAATGTCCGCAAAGAATACGACGTCCGAATATTATTAGCGCTAATTTAAAAAAACGCCGGCGTTAAAAATAATTTAAGTACCACAGTAAATGCTCGCAAAAAATCAACGCCCGAATATAATTAGTACTAATTTTATGAACTACCATTGGTGAAATGTTATTAAAAATAAAATGACGAATGTCCGCAAAAGAATACGTCGTCCGAATATTATTAGCGCTAATTTTATAAAACGCGGCATTCAAACGCAATTTAATATACAACAGCGTATGTCCACGAAAAAGCATACTCCCGAAAACAATGGAATGTCCGCATAAGAAAATACAATTAACCTAGTCCAATGAAAAACACGTGAGAGTTTCAGTAACGAAAAAGCAGAATGCGTTACATTTAAAATAAAACAAGTTTTTAATTATTCGGAATAATATTTTTTTACGACTGACTAGGATTGAGTTACTCGGAATATCATATGTTTTGTTTCTGAACGTTCAATTAGGATAAGTTCAGAAATAATCGGAACTTCAATCATCGAAAATTTGATTCGACGGCGTCAGTTTAATCCCGCCGAAGTCTGAACAACTTGTTAGAACAAACTACAAAGTACTGTAATATCAAGTTAATAACGCTGTGTGTAAATACAGTATTCAGTTTTAGTGCAGTATTTTATTCATTTTTTTTTATTATTAGTTAATAATAGAGCGTCGATTTGTTCGGGTAATTAAATTGTGTAGGCCTACTCACTTACGAAGGGCTCAACAGCGGCCGCTGTTCCGTTGAGCGCACAAACTCCCTGAAATCTACAACTCGGCTGATTATGCGAGTAAAAAGCTTTAAATTCGGAATTACGTGCACGACGTGCAGTACTGTAATGTATTTATTTATTTACAGTACATTTCCTCTTTCGGATAATCGACACTATACTGAATTAACATATTAATTTGATTAAGTTTAGTTAGTTGAGGATATGTGGAAACTTAACCGGAGTAGGCTAGTCTATTCAGCAATGGCATCGAAGGGTGGCAATATTTTATAATAGACTTTGAAAGTGATGGACTTTTGTCTGTAATTTAACTTAGCTGAATACTTGTATTTAATTATCTGTACATAACATACTTAATCATTTCAGTATTCAAATTAAATCTTATACTTTACTCTTAAATTCTTGTTAAATTCCTTGAATAATAAATAGAACCGATTTGACTCTAGAACCGGGAACCGAAAAAAAATAGAAACGACTCATCTCTAAATAAAAAGTAAAACAAAGGAATTCCGTCGGGTCTCCCATAAAAATCATAAATCACGGGTAACGTAAGTCCCAACAAGTTTTACCCGATTTCAAACAAATAAAATTATTGCTTTATACTTTTGTTACCGATCTATAAAATGTGTTATTTTTCTTCGCAGTAGACACCCTAATTCTATAGACACGATAACAAACGAATCAATAAATGTTTGACCTTGGTCCTTGAGCCTACTCTAGACTTCTTGTGTACAAATAACAGCCTACGCATGAATACAAATAAAACAAGAAGCGTTTACTTAAGAAAGGAAACAATTGCCTAAAACATTTTACTGGGGAAAATGTCTACTTACATAAAATTAATAATGTTTTACATTTTCCCTACTGATATTTATTGTTAAATGCTGAATTGAGTTAAAATACAGAGAATGCGATTGCAAATACCAGAGATTACATTCACGGAGTCTATACGAGAACGGGCAGTTCTGACAACTGAGTATCTCTTGGTATCGGTATCGAGTTTCGGCTATCGATTCTCGATACCGATACCAAAGCTAAGTATCGGTGGTATCGAGAATCGGTATCGAGAATCGACCCATCCCTAATTAAAACCAATGAAGTGTAAGTATTTCATTCAAAAGATTACTTACTTTACCAATTTATCTCATTATTATCAATTACAACACTTACTTTCTCAAAAATAAACAATGTCAAAAATCTAACTTCAAATATGTTTGTTTTTGTTTACTAACTTACCCACACTTCATCTGTGACATCTGTATCGATGATAACCATTCAGGTTTTTCGCCTATAAATAAAAAAAATCTATGGTAGTTTTGGCGGTCATGGACTTTGCACAATAGAATGACGTCACCACTTTATTGAAGCCTAGTTTACCAATTAACAAATTAATTTATCTTTTATTCCGAAAAATCTCGAGGGGGATTCGCTTTGGCTGAGTTAGTACTAGATATAAGTGAAACTATGGTAGGCCTATAAAAACAATAAGACATTGCATTGCAACGAACAATTTAAAGAGTTTAATATTGCATGGTTATTTTCAATGCAAACATTTAAATTTCAAAATCATACAAGAAACACATAAAATTATAAGAATTAAACCTAATTAGACGCAATGTTACCAATGAAATTCCCAATATTTCACAACTCGCTTAAACTGTTCTAACCTCTCTTCACAAGCACATGTGCCGATTTTTAACACCTCATTCCTTCAAAGTTTACTCGATATAAAAGATGTTTTCAATACAATACAATGTCCATCAGTGCTCTATTACATTTGAAACATTTGTAAACTCGACGATTTTACAGATATGCAGCGATATCTGCTTTAGAAAATTTGACTACATTACAAACAAATCTTACTCGATTGCTTGCCGATGTAAGAAGGAAGGAAGCATGCTAAGTTATCTGACGTCACTTCCTTTTTGCATTGCTGCCAACTTGCCTTTTTTAGCCAACTCATACTTGTTTTTATTTTATAAGTTGTATACCTCAATGTTTATACATATATTAGTTTTTACTTTGAAACAAGTGAAACATTGTTCTAACTATTATTTATTTCAGTTCTATTGCCACTTTTTATATTATATTTTATGTTATCACTTAAACTGTTTATATGTATCACTTTTTATATCACATCACTTTTACTGGTTATATATATCTAATTCCTTAAGTTCAAATTTTACAATGAAATTGTGAGCGAATGGAAGGTGGTAGAAAGCTGGGAGAGGTTTCATTTTAACAGTCTGGACATGAAATTTTGAGAAAAAATATTAATTTTTCTTAATTGCGCCCCGAAAATTTGTTACGGAATAAAACAATTCCCATTTAAATAGCATGGGAATATATAGGTGTAAATCAGGTGATTTTAGTGTTAAAAACAGGTGATTGTATATAAATTGGAAAATTCAGCTCATAACAACACCTGAATGTGCAGTTTTGTGATGTGTTTTGTTATTGTAGCTGTGTTTTTGTATTTACAGCTTATATTTTGGGGCTATTGCCCCTACAAGCCACTAGTAATGTTATAATTTCATATATCTGCCTTTACATATTTATATTCTAAAGTTATATCTGCCTTTTGTAAACTTTTCTTTATTTATTAAATAACTAATACATTTACTTTATTAGAAATTATTTATTTTCCTTGCATCTGTTTTTTTTTTTATATATATATATATATATATAACGTTCATTGCGTCTTTAATTATATAAGTGGTTCATTATGTCTTTTAATTTAACCTAGCTACTTTCTCGTCTGCATTGGCCACATACCTTCGACTGTCTTCTTGATTAGGTTGACTTCTGTCCGATGTTTATGCAGCTACAGATAACGCCAATTAGGATGGAACGCGAAGAGGGGGTGTGCAAGTTTCCTACGTCGGCTCCCACCACATTTCCCCTCTCGCGGTGGAGTACAGTCAGAGCCGCCTACCTAATTCATGTCCGCTATGTAGTCGTGTTGAATGCATATCACCACTTTTTGGTGGTGACTGTACTAAAGACTCACAGTCGAGTAGGAGAGGGTAAGACGTTACAGCGCATGCTTAAGTGACGCTTCACGCTGCTTGGCACTATCTGTACAGTGCTGTATTGCCGAACACTGTCTCCATGGGAAAAAGACTCGTTGGATAGTACTGCACAGCAAAATTCTCGTGAAAACTTGTGCCAGATTAAAAATAACTCCGAAAGGAACCTGGGAATAGAAGTTTCAGTAGGCACAAAAAAAGCATTATTTCAGCTTATATTCGACTGAGTGTACAAAATCTTTATTCAAACAAATTGCAAGAAAAAACTAATTTATCATTGCCGCAATTCCAAATACTTGCATTACTGAAACAGTTAGACTTCAAATTATAAGAGATGGAGAAATTAAATAAGACTCATTGAGAAATCAATTCAAACAGAAAATGAATAGACCCCTGATCCTTTTTCTTTCTGTACAAAATTTTTAGATATTATATTATAGATGTTTAGATAAAAAAGGCTCTGTGCCAAGAACTGTGGATTATTTAGGACTACAAAGAAATAAACCCCACTTGGAAGAGTATGGGTTTATCAATTGTCAATTATTGGTGCTGCTCTCTTTTGAGTTATTTATAGCTTTAAATATTTTCCTGCAATTATTCTAAAAGTTCTAATAATTATTTTAAAAACAGTTCATATATGTTTGAATATCTGCAATTAGTTAGGTGATGAAATTTGTTTGTAAAAAGGGTAAGTATTTTGAACAGATGTTTTTAATAACACTGTACATTTTATTAAATTTTAAACATGAGTTATATTTTCATTGCACCTATATAAATATAATTACTCTATTTATAAATATAATTGAGCTTGATTCGTGAGAAATATTATTTCTAAATGTAAAAATAAAAATACAGAACACAATTCTCACAAAAATATGTTTTTGTCATACCTGTTTCAACGGCAAAATCGTTATCTTCAGCGACATAATATAACCTACAGTTAAATTATAACTGACGTTATAATTCACTCACTGGATAGCTCATGTCACTGAAGATGACGACTTTGTCGTTGAAACGCGTTTGACAAACTTATTTTTGTGTTCTGTGTTTTTATTTTTACTTCTAGAAATAATTACTCTATTAAAAATGTATTGAGTTTTTATTTAAAATTATCTTCTATTTATTGTAAATAATTATCACAAACACTCTTAAACATATTATGAATGAAATACGGTAGTGATTTCATAAATAAGAAAAAGTAAATAAAACTCAAAAAATTAATTTAAAAAAGGATTTTGTCAAAATAAAATAAGATGCAATATTTACTGAAAAATGTTTTTACTAATCTATAACTGTTTAAAAAATCGTGCTTTGAGGATTTCGGGTTGCAAGCATTTTTCCAAAATGCTGTTGCTGGAAAACAACACGAATGCTTTGCACTTTTAACGATTAAAATCAATACTTTTATTTACTTTTTCTCCAGAAAGATATCTCTGAAAATGCACATCTAACTAGGTAAAAACTGTTAATTCAACCAAAAAAAACTATATAAAAAAAAATATTAATCAATATTTGATCAATAAATCTCTAGGAACATAACTGAAAGTTTATCGAGTTTCCATATCTTTGGCATATTACTTCAAAAGTAATGCAACTTCTTTGTGAGACATGTATTTTAAATAGTTGATAGAAAATAAGCAGGCCCAGATTTCTCATATAAAAAAAATACTTGAATACGCGGTACTGTCCTAAATACGTTTGTAAACAAAGTTATCATTAATTATTTCACCAAGATACCAAACAAATAATTGCTGTTTGTAAAGTGTAAATAAAGTGTTTGTTGTAAACTAAAGGACTATATAACTATTTTTTTTGTACAATTTTTCATCATTTGTTACCATTTTGTATTTTTAATAAACCTTTGAAGTATTTACATTTACTTAAAGCTTATTATTTTGTCTTTAAAATGATATTTAATATGTTATACTTTTAAATAAAATAAGTAACAGATTTTTTTTTTTTTAATTCTACCAAAACCCCCAGGACAATGCGTTAAGGGTCCAGGGTTCAAAGTGTTAAGTACCGGTAATTAAAATGATTTAGCCCTTGTAAAACTATGAACTAAATCTACACTTAGGATTTTTATGAAATAATTTCAAAATAGTGTTTTTATTTTCTTATCTTGATTGATAGTTATAGTTTGCCTAACTTGAATTCAGGAATTGCTCATTTGGATATTATGAATGTTATTATTGGAATTTTTTAGAATCTATTATGGAACAATTCTGGAGAAATTGTTTTCTTAAATTACGTATTTTCGTCACATTACCTCCAATCATATGTATTAAGCCTTCAAAATGTATTAGAGGCATACATGCAAAATTGCCATACCCCTGACATTCTTCTAATTTTATATTATTTGCAATTTTTAGTAACAAATAAAAGCAATGCATTATTATATGCAGGCTGATTATGTATTAAAACAATAAAATTCAATATTACAAGAGGAGTATTTCAATCAAACTCGATATGTTAATTATATACGTAATTTACATTATTTTAAAGAGCTTGTTAAAATAGTATAAAAGGATTTTAACCATTCAGTTGCTAATTTGAATAAAAAACTATTTGATGTTGCAAAGTTTGTATTATTAATTACTTTTCAAGTTGAAGTTAAAAAAGTGTTTCAGGATTATTTTGTAGTACCAGTTAACAATACATTTTGGTTTAATTAATTTTGTATTTAATAACATGCTTCTATAAGCAAAGAGAATGTTTTTTCAGTACAGTAGCTTTAAATGGCTCCTTCATTAATAAATAACTTATCCAGTTTATTAGTTACAGTTTTGAAGAGTTTTATATTGTGATAAGTATTGGAAATATTCTCAAGTGTAATTTATTAGTAGTAGTTCTTACAAGGTTTCTACATTTAAATACAGACTGATATAGAAATTGACCAATTTATTCACACATCGTAAGAAAATACATTATAACACTGACAAAAAATTAAACATAACACTTTACATTTATAAGAACATATTTTGAAATTGTTAACCTACAAAAACTCTAACATTACTAATAAAATTGTTCATAATATTGTATGAGTCAGTCTTGTTTTGTAACAATGTACTTTATAACTAAAAATATACATTACATATAAGCGAGCATAATACACACAATAACAAAATTTCAACTATTTTGGTAAGATTAATGCAGTTATTTCAAATACTGATATTATTATTAATAAACGGTACCAGGAACTGGCACATACTTTCTCACAGACATATTTAAATAACTAACAGATTCACTGTGACTTCATAATTATTGTAGGTGGGGTAGGAGAGGTGATTTATTAAAGTAGGAGATTAACTAATAAATATTATTATTAAAACTATTCGAACAATTTCAAACAAATTTGCACCAAACACATCTATTAGACCTGTATAGATGCACGAAAATAATAATAATAATTGAATAATTATTTTCTTTAAATTTGTATTTCTTAACTTAAAAATAACATATTGTTTCATATAAGTTATTTAATTTAATCTACTTTTAAAACAATGCCCGTTAATTTGGCAATAAACTTTAAACTTACGGATATAAATTTGTGTCAAATTCCTTAGTAGACTAGGAACAAAAAAATGTAATAATTTTTGAAAATACTTCTATTATTATATGATCTACATACAGAAATCCCTTGACATTCACGGGCTTGGTATTTGTGGTCGCTAAAAAAAGAAAAAATACCAGGCACGCAAATTATTATTGTACGAATTTAATAACATTGTATAAATATCACGTCGGCGAAACACTCACAAATACAGCAAAACATACAATACAAACACACCTTTGCGTGAATACAAGTGCACTTGTGCAAATGAAGGCCAATGGCATACTGTACTGTACAGTGATTTAGTTAATGACGTCAATTTAGTGTGCAGCAAGTCAAATTAATTTAAAAGAAGTGATTGAAATTTTTCGATTAGCTACGAAATTGTCAGAAGTCGATCTTTCTCTCGAACCGAACGGTCAATAAAATTCAGTCAAGAACTTGACATGGCATTAGCACTGCACAAGGAAGTAAAAAAAAACTAGAACTAAATAAAAAACAATCAAAGATTACAAGTTGTTTAAACTTAATTAAAATTAAGGTCATTTCAAAAAAACATTAAGTTTTATTTTTGTAATTGTAGTATTATAGATTTCACAGTGATAAATATTTCCAGAGTGGACTCTGTACAGTTCTTAGATTTTAGTGAACTGTGTTGGTGATTATGTATTTAGTGTTATAAAACTGAAATTATAGTTCTGGGGGTTAAACAGGATACTTTCTACAAAAATAAAGTACATAAAATTTAAATAAACGTGAATTTTAATTACAGGTATTTACATTATAGGTACGTAATGTTTTACAATTTTCTATATGTCACGAACATAAAGTTTTGGCAATTTTTCGGAACCCATCCCCCGCGAATAGCGAGGGATTGCTGTATTACACTGGAATTCATTATTAAGTCATTATAGTTAGGCTACATACACACATGTTTAATACCAGTTTTACACATCAATACAAATTTCAATATAAAAACCCATTCAATCAAACTTAACATATGAGCCAGTCACAACCTAGATTTATTTGAAAAATAAAGTAATCTTAAAAGACTAACTCTTCCTTATTCCAGCTAAATAGAGTATAACTTTATACACCTTATGAAATAAAAAACAAATAACTCGCTAATGCACTTATTCTAACAATAAAAATATACACATATAGTAGGAAGGAGTGAATAAATACCTTATATACATTAAATACAAGTTAAACATAACTTAATTTCACTGTTATAATATATATTAACCGACAGTGCATGATTTATCATTCAAAATAGCTGCTAACAGTTGTTTATCTTCTAATGCAGCTGCAACTTCCTTTTCATCCCACTGGAGCACCACCTGTTTAATAGTTAAATAATTTACTTCCAATAAGTAAAGAAATAAATTGTGTACATAACTGTAGTAAAACAATAAAAAAAATGGCACATCAGCTAGGAAGAATCTTTTAAATTTTCAAATATGAAATATGATGGGATATTCATATGAAGAATTAATGAAGCTAAATAAATAGGTTTTGTAAGAATTGCACAAGTGTTAACCCTTAACGGGCGGCTAGCGCCTTTATACGCGGCACGACCCATTCTCTAAACGCGGTTAACGCCTTTAGACGCAAAAGCACAAAAACATGCTTAGATGATCCCATAGTTCACGAAACTTAAAATAGAGTACAGATTGATGTTCTTTGAGTATGTTTAGACCAAATAAAAAATATAAGCAGAGTCTGTGACTTCTTATCGCTCTGTGTTCTGTCGCCAAAGCAAATTAATCTACTATCGCTTGTGTTCTGAGCGCGGCTTACGCCTATAGACGCAAACTGTTTCATTCAGCTGTTTGTTGTATTTGTACTGTGAGTTTAATGATATTTATTCCAAAGTTTTACTGAAAATGAATATGAGTGTGACTTTTATGTGTAATATTGATGAAACAACAATCAATATAGTAAATTTTTATTTTTAGGCAACAAGAATTACTACATTCCTTCTTTATGTTTTTCGATTTCTGTAGCCTATATAAAATGTATTCTTGTGTGCAATCTCTTTGTAAGATATGTTTATTATTATTTATTTAGTTTTCTTTTTATATGTAAGAATTTAGTACGGTAATTATTTTATTTTTTGACTAGTAAAAGTATTGCTTGTTGTATGTATTTTGTTTTTGAAGAGGCTTATTGTAAATTTTGCAAAGTTTGGTTTTACTTTTTTAATTTGTAAAAAATGTTTTTTTAAAGTTTAAAATTAGTTGGATATTTTTTATGTGTACTATTTAACCCTGAGAATCTAAATTTAAAAAGAACATTGAGAAAATATAATTTTTTTATTTTTTTTGTAAATGAGCGGTAGCCCATGTTTTAGCTTAGCGCTTTAAGGGTTAATAGATTAAGTTATATTATTAATAGACAATTGTAATATATGTGAGTTTCAGGGATTTTAATCATTTAAATAAGGGTATAACGTAAAGAGAGTCGCTATGTAAATTTTGGACATTTTAGCCTATTTTAAAAACTTAGTATTTTGTAAACAAATAATAAACATAGAAATTCAAAGGGGAAATGCCGACGTTTCTAATAATATAAAATAAAAGTTTAATTAATGTCTTATTTCAATTTTAAATTTAATCTTATTTAATCTATTCAATTTTATTTCACAATGTTCAAAATACAAAACATCGAACAGTATTAAAGTAAATTGAAGAAGTGATTCACTCGATTTCTAGCCTACAGTTGATGAACATTGAAAAGACAGTTGTAGAGATTAAAAGAACAGAAATTTGATTTATTATGTTGGTAGTATGCATAATTTGATTTGTGATGTTACAATAAACAAGGACAGAATTTTGGTTTGTGATGTTGGTCATATACATGAGTAAGCGTAGGGAGACATATTTGCGGTCCCCTGGAAAAATCACGCGATGTGATGTCATATTCGAAGGAGGGAGATGCCCAAGACGCTATCCTTTGTTAGACTCGATCTTGAGAGATCATAGGAGTGAGACCTGTTTGCTGGTCGCTAGTGAAATGTATTCACGAAAGTGGTTTTTAGCGGTGTTTAAAGTATAAACACTGCTAAAGTATGTGTCAACACAACTAGAGACAGTGCCGTGTATATAGTTGGTAAAACGGCGTAAATCGTACGATTTGTGTTTGAAAAAACTAACTTTGAAAATCTCGAGTGATGGCGTCGGTATAATGTTTCGCATATAAACCTTTTAACGAGTGTCTAAGTGAATAAAATACGACGAGGCTAGAGTGCTACAAACATAATGTAAAGGGAAAAATTCTAATAAAAAGGTTATTTTAAATTTAAATTCATTTCAAAAATATTGTAAGTTTTTCTTTTTTAATAAATAAAGTGCACTATAAAACAAAGAATACGTAAGTAATAACTTTAAGTCTAACTAAGTCTGCATTTAAACATTTTAATAATTTATATTGTAGTATGTTTTAAATTGTAAAGGTTGATAATTAGAGTGTATGTTTGTGTGTTTGAGCCTATAAAATGCGTAGTATGATTTGCCAATATTTTATTTTATTTTGTGTGTGTTTGAATTTCAAAATGTGGCATTAAAGGGTTAATGCCAACTACTATGCTTTCTTAATTTGAGTCCTTTCCTTCCTAGAAGTACTTCATGGTAAATTGAACCTTGTTATGATAACTTAAAGTCAGTGTAGTTTATAAGTGATACAAAATGGCGTCAGTTGTTGGCGGGAGTGGTGCGTTTTGGCGGTACGACCTCTGTGTGTAGAAACATAGATGTCGTGCTTCTAGGGCGACCTACCCTGTAGCTATCAGCTGTATGCACAGATGTAAAATTTAATGCGTAACAGAGATTTGGTAGTCAACTGTGACAAACACAGATCTGACTACAACATAACCTATTTTCAATTTTGGGGTTATGTTTGATTGTTTTTGTTGTGATTAAGGGTATAGTGTCTTGTAATATTTTGAATTGATAATTATTTTAATAAAGTAAAGTATATAAATTGAAGGTATGATATTACAAATAATTGTTACGCAGCAAAAGGTTATTTTTTTTAATTAAATTCACTTAGAAAAAATTTGTCAAAATTTTATTTATTAATTTTTTTTTTATCTTTTATTAATAAATTTGTTTGTAAACGGCTGGCTAGAGCGCAGCACGTTACAAAATGGCGCCCGAACTGGGACCTGATGGTAACAGTGAGCCGCCAGCACGTTACAAAATGGCGCCCGAACAGGGACCTGATTGTAACAGTGAGCCGCCAGTACGTTACACAATGCAGTGTGACTAATTTAATATGGAAAAAATTTATACATTAAAAAAAAATATGCTCAAAAGAGGTTGAGGAATATATAAGATAATTGAGTTGTGGTGAGGAAGAAAGTATGAAGCTACACACTTTGCTAGGCAGTTAAAAAGTAAATGGAAAAAGGAATAGCTAGGAACAGTTGTAACGTATGTATTTTCACAAATAGAAAATGAAATATTTAACTTTGTATTGAAATATTTCAATCATACTGTAAAGCAGGCAACATAATTTGAATACGCATAAATATGATTCTACTACACAATAACGTTGACTTAAATCGTGGTTGGTTACGTATATTGACAAAGAATGAATACAGATTAATATGATTTGTACGAGGTGTATCACGCTATCGATGTTGGGTGTTACTGGAAGCACGGATTAAGAAATAAAATTTGTTTGCCTAAACATCTTTACTTTATCAGACTAATTAGAGCGTACCACATCAGTAACTACGCTCAAACCTACACAACTGAGTAATAATAATAATTTCATTAATGATTAATGACAATTTATTTCAACTGCTAATTTTTTAGAAATAATCAAAAAGGAACAGTAAAATAGTTTATCAAGATTATTTTGCACTTAAAAAGTATAAACTCACCTTAGAAAGCCTGTTGTGTGTTTTGCCGACTATCCTGAGTATACCACGTGCTGATACCAAAGTAGTTAGCGAGAGAAACTCTGATAGATCGATAGACGAAATATTTCTCTTATCACAAACTTTGCGATAAACATCATGGAGCTGTAATAGAAAAACATGAAATAATGTTTTTTATTGGAATAAAAAGTTGTTTGGTTAGTTAAAATTAATTAGACCAGAAAATTTTTTATTTTCAGCTTGAGTATTTTGTTAGAAATCTAGATATCAGGCTCATTGATGTTTTAGCATACCAAAGCTGAAATTGAAACACAAATAACTAGAATGACATTAGACTTTTGTTGGTGCCTTTCTAGTTTTATACAGGGTGTCAGGATGTGTTTTACCTAGTGTAAATAAAAAAAAAGTTCATCTAAACATAGGTTCGGAAATGTTTTGTTTCCAGTTATCCACCATTTTGTTATTTTTTACAAAATACTCAATACCTTTGGATACAGGAAAAAATTGAACCCAAATTTTAGGTACATATTTGATATTTCCGTGTAGACAAAACCATAAATAACAAACAGATTAATCTATATAATAAAAATGAATTGCTGTTTCTTTGAAATCGCATCAATTGAGAACTGCTGGACCAATTTGGCAATTTTTTGTTTTAAAATGTTCGTAATAGTCCGAACTAGGTTTTTATATAAAGAAAAATTTGAAAAGTTTCCCGAAAAAGTTTCAAATTTGGAAAAAACTAAGCAGCCTCTTTGGTATGGACTCAAGACCATAGCGCTCAAAAACAGCTGTTCGTATAAAATGCTTAGTAACACATGTTTGTTTACATTCATTACCATAGCAACTTTAGCAAATTTATAATCAGTTTATTATTCTTCAAAACCAATAGCTTTTTAGATTAGATTGACAAATTAAAAGCAAACACAAACAAAAATCAATAAAACATGCTTAGGCCTACTATATTATAATTCAATTTAAACATCGGTTGTTACATATTATTATAAATAAAACAACTGTTATGGATCAAAAACTGAACATAATTTTAGGTTAGGCCTACAATGAACCAAAACACTTTTATTTGCAACCAATTTCTCTAATTTATAATCGGGTTATTATTCTTCAAAAACCAAAACAGCTTTTTTAGGTTAGATTGCCAAACAACACAAACAAAAATCAACGAAAAATGCTTACTGTATTATAATTCAATTCAAACATCGGTTGTACATATCTATTTACTTACATATATGCTGTTTAAAATATTGTTTATATAAATTGTTGACATAAACACCATTTGCAATTCAATAACTTAAGTCAAAAGAATGAAATTTGATAACTACCCTTAAAATTAAATAAAGCAATAGCGAAGCATTGCCGGGTCCACTAGTATTAAAATATTTATTGATACACAAGTTTGCATAATTCACTTACCTTGCCAATGGTAACATCCTTAGCCTTAGAACTTTGTAACATTAATAGCAGCGAACAAATGAGCAGTTTCTGTTGAATAGGAAAAGTCTCAGACTCTGAAGTATCAAAACACTGCGCAGTGTTGTACACATCACTAACTACAGACATTACTTCTTGCAGAGCTACCGTGTTTTTAGAATCACCTGGAAGGAAAAAATAAATAATATTTAGTTTCAATCATTGTACGTAATGAAACCGTTATGGTGTAAATGCAATACATTCAAATCACAGGGCTATATTGAGAACAATGTCAAGAGTCAGTATGAGAAATTGAACTATGTGTGTAAAAATACAATGTTAGTCAAATTTAGCAAACAAATTAGAATATCTTCGTAAACTGTACCGGATTTGTGTTAGGTTGGACTTGATAATTGTATTCATTTAACAATAACTATAAGTAGTAAACAATTTATCGTAACATACAATTTCCAATTCATCATTAATAATTGCCAGTATAGAAAAAACATTTAAATAAACTTTTAACCCTTTGACTAGTATGCACGCAACGTATTCGGGAGCGCGCCCCAGTGCCACTTGCGGTATTCACGACACAGGTGCGGGAAGCATCCTAACCGCTCTTAGTAACCCCGCATATATGACGTGAGCCACTTATAAGCAAATCTAGCATACATTGCAATCTAGCGGATGTTACTTGAAATGTTTGCAGTAGTTTAAAAGTCTTATCCCGGCAACCGAAAACAAACAGAAGCCCCGCCGAGCCTGCTATGTGTGCAGGTGGAGATTGCAGTCCGAGCTCAGCGCCGCAAAGACATGGTGTGACTGTGCGCTGAATGTGAAGTACCTCTCTGTGTTTCAGAGTCCGCACTATTCACACGAAAATCAATTTCTAAAGTACCCAAAGACAATTTTTATTTTTTATTTATTATATTCAATACAGTGACAAGTTTTCTATTTTATATTGACAAGTTGGATAGTAAATGTATTTATATACACTAGGCCTATTTTGGATTTTTTATTTTCCGACATTTTTTGGTAAGGCCTATATCGATGTGTGGGCTTATGATGGTTTCAATTGTTTCCTCCAAATATATAACGTATTCTAAATCAGCAAAAATTGTCCTTCATTTAAGTATAAACATCGCTATGTTCCGTTGATTTTTATCTTAGAAAGTTTTTCCGGGTTTTCCCTGTTTTCCCGACTTTTCCAACAAAAAAAAAAATCAGTTCCAGAATCAGACCGTAATTTCAAGCATTTTTGGGGAAAAAATATTGAAATCGTCATAGGTCCAGGTACTAGGTAGGCTTATTTACACATAAATATAGTAAAAAAATCAAATTTTCAAAAAATCTAAAAAAGCAAAAAAAAACTTCAAATATGATTTAAAAAAAGTTTTATTTTTAATATTGTTTATAAACATATTACAAACAAAAATAACACATTTTAAGCTTTTTTTAAAAACTCACTTTTTGGGGCTCGTTTGCCGTTCGATAACCCACCAGTCAAAGGGTTAATAATAAGTGATTTAAGAGAAAAAACCCGTCACATCTAGGGGAACACATTTCGAGAACCAATCAGAGAACCATAACTGATGAAATGTCACAAAATCGTGACAGCCAATCAGAGCCCAGAAACCATAGCCGACACCCAAGCTAAGATACAGTGATGCTGTTTTCAGGGACTCCAAGATATAACCTTTTTTATATAAAGACCAAAAATGTAATAAATTCTCACTGTTTCATAATAATTAAAAAAAGGTTCTCACACATGTACAGTTGTATACAACACAAAAACTAAAGATTTTTCATAAAAACTAATATCACGTATCGTATCATTACTGAACAGTCAAAACAAGTATTTCACTTTCACTTTTTGTAGCTTGACTACAAATTAAATTAAAAGAAAAGTCAAATAAAAAAAATGTTTACTGTTTCATTACAAAAAATAGGCATATCACATACCGTAGCATTACTCAGCAGACAGGAGGGCATTTGAATTTCTTTTTGGCCAAACTAACTATAACGCAACTATCGATTATTTCGCCACAAATTTGCAGGATATAATCTAAAGAATTGATTAGTAAACTTTCATCAACTGATAATGCCCAGTAAATTACGCCTCTTATCACTTCACAAACGTTCAAATGAGTTGTAATTTATTACTCCTATCAGTTCTAGGGTTATAGCGAATACAGGGTTGTACTTTTGGACAGACAACTCTGTTCTTTTTGAACTAGAAAAACAATTATGTTATATATAATCTTTTAAACGTATATAGTCATTCGATACTAATAAATAATTGTTTAAAGATTAATATTTTGATCTTGTCAGCACTAGTGCTCAAACAGGTATAATCTGAATTTTGAATGTAATCGGAGCCTTGATGCCGAGATATAAGAGGACTTTATTGTAACAAGTATTTTCTTCAATATGAACTACAGAATGAACTGAACCTTTCAATAATATAAAGACATTTCACAAACCTAATTATTTGTCGGCAGCAAAATAAAACATAATACAGATTAATGAATTTATAAATTGTAAATGTACTTTTCAGTGTTTATATTTTTGTCTTATCTATACATTCAATAAAACTGTAGCTTTTTAGACATCATCCATCAGTTCGTAGCCTTTCATTGTTAGTTGCCAAAGATGTTGTTACTTATTCAGCACTACTAACCCAGAATAGGTTAAAGAATGCTACGGACATGAGTAATTTTACCACACCAGAAGTTTGATCTACCTTACATAAATAAAATACTTTTGTGAAATAAAGCATTCAAAGACTTTTGAATCACTCTATATAAAATTCTGAAAATAGGAAGTTAATGAAAACTCACCATTTATAGGTTGTAGAATATTTTTATTTTCTGCTAATTCAACAACACGCCTCGCCATATCCAAGGCTCTTCTCACATCACCTGAGACTGCCGCTACTTTGCCCGCTAACAGTTGTAACGCACCTGCAGAAAAAACTTCGTTGACACCAGCCTGTAAACATTTACATACATTATAAACAAATGTTATTGTCAACTTAAGAGAATAATTAATTCTGTACAATATTGTGTCTAAAAAAACGGTTGATGAGGGATCTTATTAAATTGTAACGCCTGCAATTTGCTAGAGGAAACATCTTTCCAAATCTAATTTATAAGTCATAATAGATCTTAGCGAGTATATCATGGATAAAAGTTGAGAGCCAAAATAAAAGAACATTGACGTATTGCACAGAGACAGATACCAACAGCGATATTTTAGTGAACATAAAGTAATTGTGTAATTGTGCTCAGATATCTGGGGCTAAAACAGTGCTCTGTGTAAGCTATAAAACAAACCAATCAAATAGCACTAGACTTCCTGTTGTGCATTTTGGCTGTAGCGCAAAGGGATCCACAGACAAGGGCTCTTCTTTTTAGCGAACTTCCGTAGGAAAGATGAGCTATTACAGTGACCCTTATTGTAAGACCTAAGGTCGGGAGTAATAAATAAGCACCGATCATGATCCCCGGAACACATTTTGGGGTGTCTTTAGAAATTTTATATATATGTGTTCGTACACTACCGGCCGCATTTTAAGTT
>JAGFPH010001293.1:170209-196767 GCA_018207615.1 Philaenus spumarius
TGAGTTCTAAACTACTTCTCGGAAGTAAACATGAGTAACACAAGTATTTATGGTAGTAAATTATGGTTAAAATGAATGGCTTATCAAAAACGAAAAATATAATTAATTGCATACTATAAAATATAATTTTAATGGCACATGATTTTAAAAGGTTTCATTATCAACGGATTTTTGTACATTTATTTCTTTCCACTTTAGTCTATATCAATGAAAACATCTCCACAATATATACAATGTGGTACTAGCTCTTTCACAAAAAGAATATTAATTTGTTAATAATTATAATTCGACAAAGTGTTCATATTTTCATGCAAATACATATTTTTTTACAACAATGAATCACTTTTACTTGGGAGAAACACACATCTGTTTCCTTCCAGGTTATGAGTACTTCTAACCTTTGTTCTGGAAGCATCATGGTATACTACATTGTAATCTAAACAAGGGTGCACTTTCTCATGGTTCTGGTGTCTGACTTAAGCCATGTCTTTAGTTCCACTTTGTTTTTCTCCATTAACTATTCTTTGTGGTTTCTTTTTCACTTGCAAACAAATGCAATTTTTATAAGTTGTCTTACAGTTCTGTATGCGTTTGTAAAGATCAAACTGGCCGGACTTTCAAAAACTTCAAGGTATGCAGAACATCTAGCTTCTATCAACCAGACCTAAAAATACAAACCTACAACTACAGGTAGGCGGTTGGATACATTTGAAGTCCTGGAATATATACAGAGAAGCGTCAAACAGAAATGGTACCATATATGAAAAATTTGTTCGGAGAACCAACCCGTTATTTGACTTGCGGATGGATCTTTATAACGGGCAGACGGATCATAGACAGTCATACGGACTTAGTATTTTCAGGAAGCTTCTAATGGCCTCTTTAATTAATTAATTATTATAACATGAGTGGTACATAGGTGAGTAATTGAAATAATTAATTTGAATAAATATTTTTGAAAGTTTTATAATGCAGAAAACAGGTTAAGGTTTTATTACAATATTTTAGAAATATCATTGTTGATATTCAAGTTGATCAAGTGCATAATAGTAGAAATGTATAAAGGCGGATAAAGCGTGGCAAGCAAGGTTGGAGCCATCTCTCAAGTTAAACTTAGAAACTGTGTGATGACAACTGTGCCCAAACTACATAAACAAGGAGGGGAGAATATTTATTCCTTGTTTGGATTCATTGAAGATAGGACATGTGGTCGAGTCGCTCATCGATGCTAACATGGTCAGCTTCTATGAATAAGGCACTATTACCATGTCGAGATGTAATACTGTGCAGACTTGTATGGATTAATATGATATTTGAATTTGTTGTATAAGCATTTTTATTTCTTATTATTTGTTTTGTTTTTGTTAACCCAAACAATTATTTTATATACCTCGGAGGTTTTATTGTTTCACTTTTTGTTCTTATTTAAAGTAATTAGCCTACAACTTACTATATTCGAACAACAGTATTGTAAAATTTTGTTTATATTTCATAGAAGATGAAGTATGTAATAAAAACTCACTAGTTACTATTCTACTTTTTTAAATCGTCTGCGCATTAATTTTTCAAAATTATATATTTATTTATGCTTTTGTTTGTAAGTCTTAATTAACATGTTGTTAACGATTTTAATTTGATGGCTACAATTCTTGATAGCAAATACTTCATAGTTTTTACGAACATATTTGATTAATACAATAGATTAATTATGTCATCGAAATTGTGACACTTGTATGATGTCACAGCATAGTTGTATAGATGAAGGACTCTAGGCAGCCACAGCTGAAGTGTTATTTATCTATGTCTATACAGCTGTCTTTTTATAACATATGATTAAAATTTTTAATCCAATTTGACTTTGATATCTCACTACCTTTTCTTATTTTCTATATATATAAAATTCAATGTATGTCCGTCTGTTTGTACGTTTGTAAGTTTGTCTGTTTGTCCTTTATGCGTTACCAAACCGTCCATCCGATTGCTTTGAAATTTTGCATAGTAACACAGGTTAACCCTGGGAAGGTTTTAGGCCATTTACTGAAGTCCTAGGACATTAGGGCTACGCCCCAGTGGCCCTCAAAGTTTCAATGTTAATCTTATGGAAGGTCAATCTTAAGGAAGAAGAAGAAAGATTTCTTTTGATTTTATCAGGGGCACAAAAAACAGCTGTTCGTATGAAAAGCTTAATTAAAACAGCTGATTTTGATCAACAACTGATTTGGATCAAAAACTGAATATAATTTTAGGTTAGGCTTACAATGAACTAAAACACCAATTATTGGGCTAATTATTTAAGATATGTAAAAGCCAAATACCACTCACTGACTGAACACTTAAAAAGAATACAATTACGTTAAAAAGACTGAAAATACCAACCACCACGGGCAACGCCGTACGGGTCAGCTAGTATTTTATAAAACTCTATTTATTCACTACATCGCTTTATGTGACATTTGTTGTGTATTTTCATGTATGTACATTATGTTTATGTTAATAAATATTTTATGTCCTCATGAAGTCATCAAAGATGGCAAAACTACATAACCTTTACTACAAAAAAAACAAAACAACAACAACAAAGCTTCAAAAGGTGGAAAGTTTATGTAGAAATTTTTACCAAATGCTGCAATCGCAATTATTACTTTCTACTTACATCATACGATGAGTGGAGGAGAGATGTTTTTCAATAGCACTGAGTGAGCATTTTTCAGTTCGTCCTTTAGGTTTTAGTCCTAACTCCTCACAAATACGACAGTAAATTGCACTAGCCGATTTCATCGATGTACAGTTTACATAAACAACATGAAAGCCACGTTTTACCTGTAACATAATTCCAATAAATAATGAAAAAATCCCTGTTTATTAATAAAACAAATTATAATCTATGTACTCACTGAGCTGAGCAATACTAAAAATATTGCTAGATAATATTATCTGTCTATGGCTCTTATAACGACGCATTTCTTTATTAATTAATTAAATTAATTGTTTTGCAAATTGTGGCTTACCTTGGGGTCTGACATGGCAATGTTAAGACAAGCAGTTTTTCCAGTCCCCGGAGGCCCCGATACGTATAAAGTTCCTGAAGTTTCATTTTCTAAATGTTTGGTAAGGAATTCTTTAAGTTTAATCAACTTGTCTTCTCTACCTGGTAAACTAGTAGGCGCACTACTGTGCAATGCCTTATGTGCCTCGTGAAATTCATTTACTGAATTTATTTGTTTATTTGCTGGACCTGGAAACAAAGTAACTATAAATTTGTTGTTCTTTTTAAGGTTCTGTACCTCAAAATGAAAAACAGACCTTTTATATGATAACTCGGTTTAAATTAACTAAATTAGAAGTGAAAAAACATGGACCAACACCGTGATCCGAACCCAGGACATTACCATTCAGTGGCCAACTCAGCCACCCTGATCACATAAGATATTGGTCGATGTTATCTCACTTGTACAGCTTACTGCAGCTGCAAATAACTTGGATTGTTTTCAATGTTGTTTCATACGAGGTATTCAGGTTATTAGTTTATAAAATGCAGTAAACCCTAAAAGTGAGATAACATCGCCCAATATCTGGTGTGAACAGGGTGGATCAGTCGGTAGAGCCTTATGGTAATGGTCCCGGGTTTGAATCCAGGTCTTGGTCCATGTTTCTTCACTTGTAATTTAGTTAAATTAACCATTGGTGGGGAAGGGTGTAAGCAGAAAAATTATTAAAAAATAATTCAGTTTGTTTGTCACAGCAGATTTTTCTCAGGGACAGAGAAATCACAGTAAAATTTGGTTTAGTTATAATAAAGCTAGAGCTTGGTATCTTTGTTTCAAAGTAATGGACAATCAAAGTTCTGGAAAATGATATTGTTATATTATAACACCAAAGCAGGTCAATAAATTGTTAATATTAGGAATAAGTAGGTTGTATGTTATTTTCCAGAACTTTGATTGTCTATTAACGTAGAACCCGTCTTAACCGGTCTGGTCGGGACCGAGACTCTGGCCGGTTACCTGTTTGACCCGAGGTTCCCGTAAAAAATATATTTTTGTTAAAAAATAACCTACATATTTCATAAATAAATAATTCGACCACGCAGCTGGACCGCTGACGTGAGTTGAGCAAATTTCCAAAATCAAGTTTATAGGCCTATGTTTTAGAGTATCAACCAACAATTTGGGAAATAGGTCTACTCAAGAAGGCGTTGAATAGCTGTCTGTGTGTACGCAATATATTAGTAGAATTTGTTTGCGCCTAGTGGCCTCGCGAGTTTGCACACTTGGCTTCGAACCGGGTACTTATATGGTATTTTACGTTTTGATCGATTTTGGGGGAACCAAGCGAGCTATAAGGTCGCGTAAAAAAACAAAATGTGCAGAATAACACCCTACATTTATATTTTTAGAAAAAACTCTAAAAAAATTTAATTCTCTTAGCAAAAATCAAAAAAAATAGTTACTTCCGGTCAAAAAACGTACTTCAGGTTGTTGGATTTTTTTGGCTAACGAACTCGTCCGAGCGACGTAGACAACCAACACGTGTACCAAATTTGAACCAAATCGGACTTAAAATACGGCCGCTAGAGTGCGAACACATATATACATATATAAGAATTTTTTTGAACCCCCAAAACGTGTTCTGGGGACCATGATCGGTGCTCATTTGCTACTCCCGACCTTGGGTCTCACCATAAGGGCCACTGCAATAGCTCATTTTTCCTATGGAAATTCGCTAACAAGCAAATAAGATGTGATTGCATCCCATTTTGTTGTATGTACCACACCAACAAACACCAACAAATAAAACATTTTAAACTTTGAAAACTGAATTTACATATACCGTATCAAAAAAATCAGTTATTTTTTCTGTTCTTTAACATTCAAAGATGTTTAATGCCAAGTCTCTCCAATTTCATAAGTTAATCACGTCTATTGCCGTTGAATCTTTTTGCTGCTCAACGTATTATGTATGTAACAACATCCTGTATGCTGTGTAACAACATGTATGTATGTAACAACATTATGCATGGTGGGCAACATCCTGTACCAAAGCCCAATAAGACTGTTTTATGAAATTTTATTTATGTGTTGCCCCTAAACATTTTAATAATATGCCAGAATATATTCAAAAATATAAAAATTGTAAAACCTTTCTAAAGCTTTTGAGGCGATGGCTATACGATTTAGATGATATAAATAGCATTTTAAAAATTGTAATTTAAAAAACTTAATGAACATGTGAACGCTGTTTTAGGACTGTTGTGTGTGAATGTATGTGTGGCTGTGTTTATTTTTGTGCGTGTGTATTGCGTTGAATTTTCTAGTATAATATATGTTAGTGTTTTTAGTATTACTTCTGTGTATTTTCTTAGTAACCTTTGTTTTCAATTTAGACTCCACACTTTGTGCTAATTTTTGTTTTTTGTTATTCTTATTTTGCTAAAGTATGTTATGTTATAAGTTTTCACCACCCTTTGTTTTTTATTCGAAGTCTGCTAAGTATCATTTAAGTTCTTTTTTTCTTAATGAGGGTAGCTTCTAAACAGGCTTTTTAAAGCCTAAATGAAGTGCCTACATTTTCCTTGTACCAGAAGGGTATTTTATGATTTCTTTCATTGTTTGTTTAAGTTGAAATTATTGTATAATAGTATTTAAGTTCAATTTGAATTATTTTAAGTTAATAAGTTGTTTAATAATTGTTTAAAGTTACATATTATTATTTAGTTTTATTATAACTAACAGTTAATAGTGTTACCAATTCTTTTGGAAAAAAATGAATAAAAAAAAAATGTAACATATGTTAACAAATAATTTTGCTCCCACGAAATTCAGTAAAGGTTCCGACAAAGCAACAGACGAAGAAAAAGAAACAAAGGATGCCGTTTTTTCAATTGATTCTAAGAAAAAATACAGTTGCCGCGGAAGCAAGAGGGGAATCAAACTCACGCTCCCCCTCCCCTGTTCTGTCTGCTGCGACACTAACACACATTGCACGTAGCTAATGTTGCGTCACCCCGCTTTATTTTCCAAGAAATGTCCGTTAAACAATCAATGTTTGACACTTTGGCCAGTTACAGTAATATAATCTGTTAGAGAAAAAAAAACTCTGTGTTCCATGGGATAGGCCGGTTAACCCGAGGACCGGTTGATCCGAGGACCGGTTAAGAGGGGGTTCTACTGTACTTTGAAACGAAGCAAGATATTAAGCTCTAGTTTGCGCCATTGTGTTTCTATTTTAATAAGCTTTTCAATGGTGTATTACATGACCTACCTTTAGATTTAAAATTGTTAACCTCTTACCCCTTCCCCCCCATAAGGCCTCCAAATTCATAGAGGGTCAGATATGTCAAACAATTTGTCCTGTTACGCAATACAGACAGTACAAAGTTTTGTTAACTTATTTCCAGTAACAAAAATAAATGAGGGAGTTAAAGGGACTTTATGAACACCCTGTATATGTTTGGACTAAAATAAACTTAGTTTAAGATAAAAATTTAAATTTAAGGTTCTTTCTCAGCCAACATAATATACTAAAATGTTTTAAATTGTTATAAACACAATCCCCAATGTTAACAAATAATAAATTAATAATGGCATTACTTTACACATTTTAAGTTACACATCTTTACAGAACTATATAGAAGAAGGTAAGATACAAATCTCAAATGCTTACCTTGCGTAAATAATTTCTTAGGGCTAAAACTGTTTTGTTTCTTAGAAGGTGAAGGACTCTTTGATAGGCTTTTAACATTAAGATGGTTCTTCGGTTGAGTGGGTGTAGCTGTACATTCTCGCTTCGGTGGACTGCCCCCTACATCCAGAAAAATTTAATGATAATTACAGTAGGAATAACATGTTGTTTCCTAATAAAAATACACAAGTTTTTAATGTTTGACTTAGTAGAAAATAGATTTTATTTTATAAAACAAAATAAAATGCTCGGAAAATATAAACAAAAGAACAATATTCAAGATAGGTCGTTTTTCTAGCACAATTGTCAATAAACTTAATTTTACATGTCACATTAGATTTCAAAGAATGGCAGGGGTGATTTGCTTAAATCATGTTACAAAAATGTATCCTTACACTGGTACTGGCAGGCCTATTTTAATCTGTATTTTGCATGTTTTTGCCTGCCCAGCATTTTGTCAGAAAATGTTATAGAATATACCTATATACTCTTAGAATATATATAAACTCGCACATAATATATTTGAATGTTTTAATCTTACAAAAACTCTAAATCTGAACATAAAAGTCCCATAATGAAAATTTGTTATTTTTTTAAATAAATGTTTCAATACATCCAAAATTAGTTACATTTTATTTAGTTTTTGACAATATATAGCTGTATAGAACTTTTGTTAGAAAATAGCAGTGTCTTTAAAATGATGAAAACGGTGCAGTATTATGTTATTGTAATATCACTAAAACTATCTGCCTGTAAAAATAACTATAACTAAAAATGTTATCTGCCTGTAAAACTAAGATAATTCTTATGCAACTCTATTTTATTTCATGTCTAAAAAAATCCCTATAGATCCTAAAATCAACTAAGTACTTTATAATAATACTAAATATAATACATCTATACATAGGCGTGTCCAGGACTTCAGTAGTGATGGTGCTAAAAATAGTTTTCTGTGGGCATAGGGTTTGAAGTACCATGCGCAAAAATACGAGGATCCGAGAAATATTTGAAAATTATTGCCTAAACATATTTTTATACTACCTGGCAGCCATATAAATTATTTTTCTTTATTCATTATTTAGTTTGGATAACGAATGTAAAGAACTGTGTTTTTTAGAATTTTTATTTACATGTAAATACAAAGAAGGCCTACAATATTGGTAGGAACACAGAAGTGTAAGTTTTATCAATATGTATTGTAAAAAAAATCTATATAAACAAGGTTAAAGTTTATTATTTTGTACTTGATAAAGTCAAAGTCAAGACCAAAGTGATACACATCATTTGAACATGAAGTATTGCAAGATGGTGTTTCACGTAACTTTATAGAGTCATCCGACGATCGAATGCAACACTGTTCTTGAAGTTGTCAATTATATCACATGTTCTTGCGTTCGTAGCCAGTTCTTGTTCCACAAACGGAATCATCAAGTTTTCTAAACGGTCTTGACGCATTGTAGATCTGCGTTTGGATTTCATGACGCTCAGTTTAGAGAAGACTCTTTCATTTGTGCAGGTGGTTACAGGCATTGTACAAAATCTATTAACAACAGCACTAAAGTTTTCATAGGTTGAGCCTCGTTGGAACTTCGACAACCATTCTATCCATTCCGGAACACTTTTAGTATCAGTTTTCCCATGCTTCTTTGATTTCAACAGCTTAAATTCTGCCTCTAGTTCTGCAGAATTGACGCATGTACACACCGGACGCCTATGCCTGACTGAGGTCATCAGTTGCACTGAGTACTAAACATAAACAGTCACCAGCAGTCCGTCGCGGCGGCACCAGCATCGCAAGTTACTAGCGCTGAGTAAGGCCTGCGGCAACAACGGCAACTACACTTATACACTACGGGTGTAGCTGCTTCACAAATCACAATGTAAACGCCGATGGCACATTTTGTATTGCGGAAAATGCTTTAGGAAATTAAAGTTAATTAGAACAATATATAAAGTGGCTTTTAAATAGTGTTTCTACGTTCTACGTAAAAAGCACATTCTGCACAGACCTAATCTCAATCTAGTGGTGGTGCCACGGCTGGACACGCCTATGCATATATACATATAAATAAAAGTGAAATATCTGTGATTTTAAAATATCAGCTTTATTCTAAACTTATATAGTTATTCACACATAACCAAAACTTAAACACACATTTATAAATTTAATGTCTGTCTGTCCGTTTGTTTGTTTGTACGGGCTAATCTCCGGAATGGTTGAACGATTTTGACGGAACTTTCATTAACATGTAGAGGACTTTTCAGAGGATAGTTTATGCTCCATTTTATTCCAAAAATATTTAATACTCTTTTTAAAAAATTGAAAAAATTGAAAAATTATTGACAAAATTAGGGATTTTGTATTTCGCATTGACATCACCATATGTCACCGCAGAGGTTGGCGAGCAATTAAGAGCAGAGCCCCTAGTCTATAAATAAAAAAAAGAGACAATAATTACACAATAAAAAACATTAGCTCCAACAACATAACTAAACAAAAATACAATATTAAACGTAACGCCCAGCGTATGTTTAGTTATTTATGTATGTCAAGTCTGTTGTTTGTTCTTTTAAATACATGAATTAGCAATGGATGGTTAAGGTCTTCCGAAACCGGTCATCACGTATTCAACATTATAGTCGACGAAATCTAAGTTATGTAACCTAAATTAAGTTATAACTTCCAAGTAAGGAAACTGCTTCAAGTTACATTAAATTTGTAGTATTATGCAAAACTATTCAGCTCCTCATGGTACGGTTAAGAAATTTCGGATAAATGATTTTTTGGAAATTTATCCAACCAGAATCTGTTCTAGTCAGAAGTTTGTGTATACATCTGTTTTACATCCTAGATATATTTTTTGTACAAATGTATGCAATCTATGTTTACAGGTTTTACCCAGTTTTTTTTGTGTGTTTATGTGCAAAAATATATATGTTTGGACTAAAATAAAATTATTTTAAGATAAATGTAAGGTACTTCATCTTTACAGAATTGTAGAAGGTAGGATACAAATCTCAAATGCTTACCTTGTGCAAATAATTTCTTAGGGCTAAAACTGTTTTGTTTCTTAGATGGTGAAGGACTCTTTGATAGGCTTTTAACAGTTAGATGGTTCATCAGTTGAGTGGGTGTAGCTGTACATTCTCGCTTCGGTGGACTGCCCCCTACATCTAGAAAAATTTAATGTTAGTTTACAGAAGGACTAATATGTTTCCTAATAAAAATATACTTGACTGGGCACAAAAACATTTTATTTTATGAAACAAAGTAAAATTCTTGGAAAATATAAACAAAATTTTAACAAAACAACAATATTCAAACTAGGTCGTTTCTCTAGCACAATTGTTAATAAACTTAATTGTAAATGTCACATTTAGATTTTAAAGAATAGAAGGGAAGATTTCCTAAAACGTAGGGCTTAAATCATTTAAACAAATGTATCCTAATCCTGGTACTGGCAAGCCCATTTTATCTGTATTTTGCTTGTTTTTGTCTGCCCACCATTTTGTTCAGAAAATATCATAGAATATACCTATATTCTTTTAAAATATATAGTATATAATATTTTTGAATGTTTTAATGTTACAAAAACTCAAAACCTGAACATAAAAGTGTATGGACAAAGCCGCGGATACAGCTCTGAGTAATTAAATATTTGTTTATCTTCTTAGAAATTATTGAAGATTTAAATTTAGAAGTGTGAATTATTAATGCTCTATTATAATACATTTTACAAATAACATTCTTCTTTATTTTCCCCTGAAAATGATTTGCCTCCTTTGAGAATCAAATCCGGCACATTAGGTAAGAACAAAGATCACTAACCCGAAATATGGAAGTAAGAATATGACTTGCCATTATTAGTATGTGGACTTAAAATTAATATTTAAATTTAAGTGTTATTTTAAGAGCTAATAACACTAATATTGTACTAGTTTATATTACTATATATATGGCACAATACATCATGCAACTATTTTAATACTTTACATCACCTTGTACTTAAACTTAGAAAACCAACTGAATTAATTCAGGCACTATTCTAGCTTGCTTCAAACAATTTTACATACCTTTATTTTTGTTTGGTGAATTAAATATCCTTTTACCTAGGAAATGGGAAATGATCAATTCATCTTCTGAATCACTTTCATCTACTTTGATTATACTTTTCTTCGGAGATTTGGGTGTGGTTTTAATGCAATTTTCTTTTCCTCCAGTACGAAGCGAAAACCTTTTCTTTTCTGGAAACTGGATTTTTGTTTGAATTTTTGAACTCATTTTTAAATCTTTGTGCCTTAAAATGCTGCAATTAATTACAATGAAATTTTAATCAAACTAAATTAATAATAGAAAATAAACCACTAACTTAGGCCTACTATACAAAATATATATGTGATTTAAAAAAGTAACTTATTTAATTATAACCCATGTCTAGCTGGCTATGACAAAACCAAAAAGAAATACTCTACTCACGTTGTTTTGAAAAATTAAACGTTTAAGGTAAAAAACTTTTATGATTTTCATTCTGTTTCTTTCATTTTATGTACCATGAGCCTATAGATAACTGGCTTTACTTCCTTATTAACATAATTTCAGAAAACAACCTTTTTCATTCAAACAAGAGTAGTCACATTGTTGTTTGAATGTTAAACTGTTAGACTAAAAGGAAAATACTTCACACAAAAAAATTATCTGAGATAAGAACATGATATTAGCCAGCCAATCTTTCATGAGCATTGAGCATATGAAATGGACAAGTGATTTCAACGATGCCAAATATTGTACAGAATAGTTGTAGTTTCCATTCTTTTTTATAGAACAATGAATCATATCCAGTAACTATAAGTTATATAAATCTTATGTACTGAACGCCTCCTAAATGGCTGAACCAATTATAATAACATTTTTTGTGTGTGTTTGATTAGATTCCTGGATGGCTTGGATTCACAATTGGCACGGGTTGCTACCCCCATACAATAAATATAAATTAAACTAACTTCCTACAAGCTATAAAGCTAAAATAATGTAATAAAATATGTAGGTTTATTATTTTTAAGGGTGAAACATCCCAATGTTCCAACTAACATTCGAATCTCGAAATCTCAACATAAATACTCAAATTTAATAATATAAAAAAAAGCAAAAACCTTATTTCAAATCGAGACTCGTACCAAAAACGGACTACCACCACACTCCAAGCGGCAAAACCAAGAAACTACAACTCTGCCTAGAACTACACAAATACGAACGATATTTCTAAGTAAACAACAACTCCAAAAGTGGCCTAACCAATGAAAATCATTACTACCACAATAAAAATAATTTATTTCATCCAAAAATCAAAATAGAATTGCTCAGATATTTTAAACAAAACCAAAATTACACTTTTGCAGGAGAATTTGCTTATAACCAAAGAGACGAAACTCCGGTACATAGGACCGAAATTTCTCAAATATCTCCTGATCAAGAATATGTACAAAAAAATAAGGACACCTAAGGATTCTTGAAGAATCAAGCTATCGAAATCCTATCTTCTATCTTTTAGACAACTTTAAATAACTTATAGGGACAAGCAAAATAAACCATGAAATTTGCATGTATTTGCAAGAAAACAAAGCGGTGGCTAATCGATTTGAAGTAGCCATCCAATTAGCTGATCGGAGCGCGGACACAAATTTACAATCTCAAATGAAGTTGATAGAAACATCTGTTTTATAATAATTCAAGAATTATCTCCTATTTTAAAAACGCGGCTAAAAAGTAGTTCACTATATATTTAGAGATTGTAAAATAATAACAGAATATAAAACCAAAAGAAATGTAAATCCTAAAAGCTCGAAAAACAATTGTTAACAAATTAAGGAGAAGTGTTGTAAATAAAATTGGTCCTTTACATATGTAGTGCCGGGATAAAAAGATGTGAAAAGTGAACCCAATTCCAACAAATGTACCAATCTTACAAAACGATTAATTAAGGGAACGGAAGCAATACTGGGCCACATAGATTGGTACTGTTCAAAACTTACCTTAGAATTTAAATATCACCAAAAGTAGGAATATTTCAGCTTATCTCTTACAATGCACAGGATACCTAGAGGTTAGCTCAATAAACCATAGAAATAGATATAATTTTGGCTTTATTAACCAAAATAAAAAAAAGTTTACATGCCCTTAATACAAAAGAAATTATTAATATGCCCTTAATACAAGAAAAGTTTGAGATTTTAAAAAGAAAACATATATATTTTATTAAATTGAATTTAAAAGCCCTCCCCAAAAATAAAAATCAAAAACCCTCCCTTTTAATAATAATTACAGAATTTATACAGAAAAAGATTAACAAGTTACAAAGTTTTAACATGAAATACCATGGATTTGTTTTAAGAATAAATATATATGTCGTTGGCCAACTTTAAAGCTAATTATAAATAATTGAATAAATAGACAAAATTAATTATGAGACGTCTCTCTATATATAAAAAAAAGGTGTAAAATTTCTAATATGCAGCCCTTAGGGCTAAGGTCCGAAATGTGCTAGCTTGCTCCTCCCAATTATTAAATACTAACATATCCTAAATAGTACACATATACAAAAATTACTTTTCAAAATACAGCCTATTTAACAGTTAACCTAGAAGAAAAAGAACAACTGCAGATCGTTCACATTTTAAATTAAATTCTGTCTTTAATTAAAGCACTGTAGAAATATTTTGTTAATTTTTTAAAGTTCTGTTGGAAAGTAGGCCTTTTCAAAGCGTAGCTGTTGCAGGTTATGCCATTGTATTTTATAACATTCCCTGGAGTTGAACCAGTATAACTGTATAACATAAATAACAATTTCTTTTTTAGAAAACTTGCAGCTAATTTAAATAAGCATAAAAGATAGTTCTTTGAGTTGGCTGTTTTATTAAAATTTGTAGCACAAGATGGCAAATTGCTACTTAGATTGTAATGGTTAATACAACATGTGTAATGTTGCATAAGACTGTCTTTACATGTTAGCTAAGCCACATGGTAACATAAAAAAAAATGTTAACGTTTAGTTACATATCAGTAATATTATGCTTATAGCTTATTAAAAGTTTTCAATATTGGTTACACTGTAGAAAACTACACAGTTATAGTTAATTAATACAGAGCAGTTTAGGCCTGTTTGTTGAAATATGTTTAGGCTTTAGCAATAACCAACATGGTATCGGTTTTATAGTTTTTGTAGGCTGTAAGATTTGCATTTAAAATTTAGGCTGTAGTAAAAAAATGAAATACATAGGTTTCTCTATTAAATTGAACAAAATGAGTTAGGAAGTTATACATAAACCAAAAGTGGAAATAACCTTATTAAGTTTTACAAGTAAATATTTTATAATTATCAAGGTAAAGCTAAAAACATTCCTACCTGGTATCCGGAAAACAAAGGTTTAGAAGAAAGTCATGTTATTTAGCGACACACCGTCGTTAATCGCGACTAAATTATTTAAAGTGTAACAACATAACTACCACTTGGCAGCGTCTTAAAGGTTTTGTTCGTAACAGTCTAATGGCCGACGCTTTAGGACACTCCTATGACCAAGCAAAATTTTAACTGAATAGATAAAAGAACAGCTGATGGGTTGTGAGACAACGACCTCTGTTCAGTTATGCACGATTAGAAAGTAATACCGTACAGAGTCGACGTCTGGCGGAGAAAAGGATAACTATTTGGGAAATGTCGGTAAGGATAAATGATAGAAAGGTTGTAAGTGGTTGATGGGACGTTACACAAAGAAAGCCTAAAAATATTCCTACAGCGTTAGTTAACTCTGAGCTGCCGAAGAGGAAAAGTGCAAATCAACGCTCAACAAGACCACTTCTACTGAAAGAAAACCAGAATACAGCGAGGAATTTCCAAAGAAAACATTGGAAACCTTAGAAAACAGCTAACTTGGTGAGATCCACCCATTTACTAACACTTTATTACCAATTTCAACGCTGAATCTTTAACCTTAAAGAAGGCCTACAATTTTCCAATTTTCTTTGATAAAACTTGTATATACATACTTCAATTATTTTACTTAATTCAGAACTATATTTAATTTATTTCAACCCACATCAACAAGATAATTGATAAACGGATATCGACCTATAGCAATTTAAAAGACTTAACATGATTTGACAAATGAACTATAATTTTGTATGAACTTGAGAACTTTATGTGTTTAGTTTTAGTATTTATTAATTTAATTATATGATTCTTATTTATGCATAACTAGTTCATAAAATTGCTAATTCCTAGAGAAATATCTATGATAACTGTTTCTTTTGGATGATAATTTAATAAGAAAGATAAATAGCTCATAATATTTAAGCAAAATAAATAAATAATAAAAAAATTAACTAAGATCAATTGTTTATTGTTATAATATCTAAATTTTATTAGCTGACAGATAGAATTTCATTGTCAAGATAACCTACCCCAGTGAAATTTTTTACTTTCTCCCCCTATACCATAGTATATGGAGAAAGTATTGTAGGCCTATTCATCAAAATTTTTGAGTTTGAGTTTTTGGTGGAAATATCCGTTTTGGGTCCCCCTGAACCTAAAAAAGTGGTTTTCGGAGTGATGTCTGTGTGTGTGTCTGTGTGGATATTACCAGACCTAGAGCCTAAACCAGTCGTCCGATTTTGATGAAATTTGGTATGGAGGTACTAATCCATGGTATCTCCAGGCGTTTTTTCATTTTTGTTAATTTTTTATTTTGAAGGGTAATTTTCCCATAAAAACCCTTAAAATAACGGAAAAATCAACTTTTCTCAAAAACGGCTCTAACGATTTTGATTAAAATTTTATAGTTTATTAGGGACCTAAAGTACTATAAACTATAAAATTTTAATCAAAATTGTTCGAGCCGTTTGTGAGAAAAGTTGATTTTTCCGTTATTTTATGGATTTTTATGGGAAAAACGATTTAATAAAAAATCACCTCTCCTACCCTACCATACAAGTCACAGTGAATCTGTTTAATAATTTAAATATGTTTGTGAGAAAGTATGTGCCAGTTCCTGGTATCGTTTATTTTATTATTTAGACGTAATTTTGTTGTTGTTAATACTTCTCATTCTAATCAACTATTATTTGTTGTGAATTTTATAAAATGAGAAAATTGAGAATAAATAGAGAAATCTTGTAAATAAAAAAAAAAAAGTTGAATAATTTATTCAAGCTACTTTATTAAATTTAACTTTATTGAATTATTTGAATAGGCTCCACGATGTGGGCATTGATATGTAATTAACGTTGTAACATTTTAAGGGATATATACAAAACTATTTGCAATTTTATTACTTAAATCAAAGGGATGAAATAGAACAACTACCCTTTAAAACTAAATAATAATCCACTTACTTTTTCTATATTCTCAAAAACTACTCAACTAATTTTACTAAAATTTCACAATTTACACATATTAGTACCAGGATTTTTTCGGAGAATATTTTCACTACAAACAAAACAATTTAAATGAGGTAGCTGTACCTATATAATAAAAATAATTGCACTAAATTCCAACAAACTATAAACCTAAAATTATTTAATCCTATTACTTTAAATGAGCAATTCTTATATCTATCTTTGTATCTGTCGCGGATCTCGAAAACGGTTCTAACGAATTCAAAGAAATTTTGATTCAGGTGTAGTTTTGATTTTTAAGTACAACCATATAGTTGTATTTCGTGTAAAAATATTTTTAGAAAATCTAATTTAAAAGTTGAAAAATTTTAACTAAGTGCCTTATGGGTTGCCATGTTGGTTACAAAATAACAACGAAATAGTAAATAAAGCGATCAAAACAGCTGTTTATAAACAAGCCAATTTATACTGTTTTAGCACTTTGGAAATAGAGTGGAATAGAACTGAGATTGAGTATTATCCAAAATAAGCTGTTCATTGGATAGCTTTTAACTACTGTTAAAAAAACAAGCTAATTTATAATGTTTTAGCATGTGGGAATTAGAATAAATTGGGCTTGATTTAACAATTTATTTTGTCATAAGAAAGGTAAAGATGGATAAATTCTAATAGTCAATTTTGTAATATAGGCCTGGCTCATTTCTGAAACATAGTATTGAGGTTATGTTAATCCTGCAATAATTTTTACTATATTTAGGCCTGGTTTCAAAACTTTAGTTGACAGAAGATAGTATAACTAGGGCTAAAATCGTAATGAAAGCCTCTCACGTTTCTAAAGCATGTATTTGAGGTTATAATTAATCTCGTAATTACTGTTAATATATTTAAGCCTGGTTTCATAATTTTACAAACCTATGTACAAACGAGCCAAAGATTAATGAGATTCTTTAGCGAATTTTCATCTGAAGCAGCCATCTGAGGCGGGGTTGGGACGTGAAGCGTCTAGGTGCATAGCCCCCCTTAATTGATATAAAAAATCATTTGCAATTCGATTACTTAAGTCAAAGGGATAAAATGGGATAACCACCCTTAAAGTTAAATCAAGCAATAGCGAAGCATTGCCAGGTCCATTGGTAGGCTATAAATGTATTTTTGAAAAGTTAGCATAGCAAAAACGAATGCATAAATATACCGTCGGCCAAATGAAAGCTGGCACTTGGCCGCTAGGTAGAAACCCTATATTCGTCGCTCTGAAAACATCAACCACTACCAACAACCGCTTCCGCGGAGCGAGAGAAAAATACGGTGGATAAAGCTTGGCCAATACGCAAATGCTCCTTGTAATTGATTTCTTTAATTTAATTATTATTACTTTAAAAAAAAACCTATATAATTATTGTACTTGGTCAATATAATTTAGCTAGTTTATGCTGATCACATTATTATTATGTAGGTAGCAACTTAAAGCAGTTGAAAGAAATATAAATATCATACAATCGTACAAAAAATAATCCGTTATTGGTTTCTGCCGTTTTCTACTTTTATTTGGCATCTAAAAGGCTTTTGGCTCACCGCTGTGCTTTCTTTAACGGAATGTTTGGAGTCCCAGTGACACTCTCTTCTTTCATGAACTTGCACACGTTACTAAGTTAACAATTTCCAATTTACAACTCTCAATAAAAATAAATGTCTAATCTCTTAAATAACTGTAGAAAGTAATAATAACATTCACGACGCCTGTCTTACGCACGACGTGTGCCTGATGTGCGAAGGTCAATGTATTCCGAAAGTATTTACCTGCACCTCCACCCTCCCCTCGCCATAAGTCCATCGCCTCGGCTCGCCAAGCCCAAGTGCCAGCTTACGTTCGGCTGACTGTACATTAGTAAGAGATTCAAGCAAAGCGAGATTACCATTATAGCCATAGGAATTATAAACAGATTTCAATCAAAATTTTTAATATATCGTTTGAATATATTTGTAATAAGTTAGCATAGCGAAAAACTAATGTGTCTACGTTTCATAAACACGATCTAAGCGAGGTTGGCTTAGTCAGGAGTATAATAAACAGATAAATAAAAATGTATTTTTATATCGTCTGAATGTATTAGGCTATATATAACACAATAAAAATTACTTTTATATATTGTTTGTAATTTGTGACAAGTTATCATAGTGACAAACAAATCCATATGCGTCACAAGAAGGAGATGCAATCGAAGTTAGATAAGGGAAGGTTTGAATTTTATATTTAAATTTACAATTTTTTAAATAGCCTAAGGTAAGAATTTTTTTATAAATACTCAATTGAACATAACGACTACGTTTAGGAACATTTTTTAAGTATAAATAGGTTCCCTTTCTCCTTTTTAGTAACTGTCTCTATATTGCAATCACTATTTATATAGCATATAAGTAAAATACATTTTTCGAGTGCGTTAATATTAATTGCAAACTCTCTAATAATTATTTCTAGTTGTACTTTTAAGATACATAAACCTCCGAAAATTATAGAAAAGATAATAACTCAGTATTTTTCATAAAAGAAATACAAGATTACTCTAGGCCGATAATAGTAATGCATTTTATAACTGCTAGGATCAAAACACATTTGACTTTTTTTTAAATTAAGTAAATAGGACTCTGTTTCACAACTTATGGAAAGTAGAAACTACAAAAGTGGTTACAGTTCACACTTGCATGTAATAAAAAAGCCTACATATTTCGGCTTTGTTACAGTATTCATCCTCTTGCGACAACCTAACAAAATCCAATTCATATACATATACTAGCTGACCCGTACGGCATTGCCCGTGGTACGTACGGCATTGCCCGTGGTAGTTGGTATTTTCAGTCTTTTTAACGTAATTGTATTCTTTTTAAGTGTTCAGTCAGTGAGTGGTATTTGGCTTTTATATATATAGATCTTAAATAATAAAAGCACTATTGTCATAATAATAAAAAATCTGAAATTATGATTTTAGTAACTTTGATCAACCCAAACCCCTCCTAAAATTTCTAAATTTTTCATACCCTTTCTTAGTGAGCACCTATGGCCCTAGAGAAAGCTACATACCAAACTTCATTCCAATCCGTTGGGTAGTTTTGAAGAAATCGTGATTTAATAACTTTAATCACCCCAAACCCCCCCTAAAATTTCGAATTTTTTTAAACCCTTTCTTAGCGAGCACCTATGACAATAGAGGAAGCTACGTACCAAATTTCATTCCAATGATGATACCACTTCTTAAATTTCTAAAAGTTGACATTTTAGGATGGAGGCCATATAGGCCTACCTGTACTGTAATTTCGTCAACATTTCTTTTTGTTTATAGAGGTGAAAATACAAAGGATTTTCTAAAAATAAAATTGAATAAAGTAAAAATAAAATATTGATCACCATAACTGGCGTAAATGTACATCACGCCAACCTGCTGATATCTTTACAAACAACGACTTAAGTACTACTAACTTAATACTGTCACTAGAGACTAAAGTAAATACTTCAGGTTACTTTTTTTTAGGTACAAGATGGCAAGGTGCTGTGTTGTAAACTGTACTCCATCATAACAAAATAATATTATGAGTATCATTTACAATTCGTCTCTTTGCGTTACTGCGCAGAGGTGCAAATATAAGTATAAGAAAACACTCTAGAACGTATTTGTAATGTTTAATTCTATTACTAAACAGCAAATATAATTTTATTAAATTTAATGGAACAAATTATTAAAAAAAAAAACGCCTTAAATATAAACTTATTTCACAGTATGTTAAAATATAAGAATGAATGACTTCCTATCAGTTGAATGTTTTCAGAAAACACAACTCCTTGGTTAGGTTACTGACTGAAGGACAAACTGAGTACATGTGTGCAGTCCACCTAGCAAATAACTTTAACGATATCGCAGTAATAGTATACATGATCCTCGTGCTGTGTGAATATGTTGAGTGGTTAAATCTACTGTGTCTAAGTATAATTGTTAATTTGTAGTTTTTTAACATGCATTACATATGTATGCAGCGAAATTTTCCATTACGAACCTATCCGATTTAGCAATAAAGTGCCAGCATATACGCAAGAAAATGCTCTAATACGTAACTGAAATGTTCAATTCTATTTTTCTAAACCTTAAATAAATGAAAAGAGAAAATATGATTAACAAAATTTAAAGTAGGCTAATTAATTATGAACAGAACATAAAACACTAAACATAAGCTCAATTCATAAAGATCGGGCAAACATTGGTTGTATCTTTTCAATGATATCGAACTGCGCATACGAAAGTTTGTAAACACGATTCCCGGACTAAGCTATTCCTACAACTTAACATCACTTTATAAAATTCTGTAATACACACATATGGCATTAAGTTTACTATTCGACCCTAGCCTAATATTTTTGGGGACAACAACGTTGTTTTACATTCTACTGTTAAATGTTGAATACAGATAGACATACTATGACTAAATACTATAGGTTAGAACCTTTTAGGGTTTTTTTTATTATTCTTGCATTTACTGTATTTCGAATAGTTAACTTGCGCCCACACATACTTAATGATCACCGTACTTTACATCAAACTACGGATATTCATACATTTAATCAATCCTATGAGTACAACAATAGATAAAAAAAGCAAAAAGTTCTAACTTATAGTCTTCAGTCGCAGTATGTTTAGGCCTACCTGTATTCAATATTAGAATGTATTTACAGTAAAAACCACGAAAGAATATTGTTGAGGGACGGGCGTGTGTACACCGAACCTTGAACGCTCCAATCACCTTAGTGCGACATTGTCACGTTCTTCCACGCTTCTAACTGAACGCTGCTGACTCATCGCATTTATAATTCTTTAAACTGTGCGCTCAAGCCTCGAGCGGTAAATACCAGGAGTGTTCGAGGCTAGTAGATATGGCAACACTAGCCATCCTATTGGCCACCACGCAACGGTATTCTTTAGTAGTCTTTAATATAGGTTGGCAGCACTACTCTATTTCCTAAGGCCCGTATAACACTGTAATAGTAGTTTACGCAACGATTGTATTATGAAGGCCTTTAAGCCACGAGTGAGATGTAAGTTGGAACACGAGCGAAGCGAGTGTTCTAAATATCTCACGAGTGGCTTAAAGGCTGAATACAATCGTTGCGTACACTACTTTATCTACGACCAAAAATATACAGGCTATTTGATGTTTGATGTTGATTGTAGATTTAATCATTGAATAAATAGACCAAAGCGAACTAGGTTTCTTATCTTGGGCCAATTCCTCAAAATACGCAATGAAAACATTCTCGGAAAACGAACTAACACAATTTCTAGTTTTCCACTCCATAAACTGGTTATAAACCTTTTCATAACGAAATTTAGATTTTTCTGGCAACAAATTGTTCAGAGCCGAATTTGCTTTTGTATTAATTTCCTCTGGAGTTAAACAAAATTCATCACTATCACTCATGTTTGCGGAATGCGTCAACTCACGTTTGAGGTTAGTTACAATAACACACTAACATCCGGAACGTATGGGTACAATCAGCTGATGTACGAATAGCGTTATTTTTATTACAACTCTACTTCCGTCAAATGACGAGCTCTCATTGGTCTAGAGCCTATTATGTAAAGTGACTCCTGTTAGGTAATGATATCATTACCTAATCGGGTTGGCTTTTGGTTTGTAATGTACCTCTTTCTGATGTTACTTGTAATAGCGTTATTGGTGTTTATTGCAATGGTCGTAGATAAAATATGTTTTATAAAAGATGGTATCCATCTATAATAAAAGATTTGAAGAGTGATTCTTTTATAAAACATTTTGGACTTGTATTACACTACGTTAAAGATCTATGTCAAAGAAGGTGCTTTTCATTGATGAACATAACTACAGAATTGTTTATTTTGGCTTTTTAAAATTTGTTTAGTGACCAAATTAAAATGGATGATGAAGAATTCTATTCTTGTGCAACTACACTGAGTTATTATCACTTCTTTTGAAAGTAAAAAATTGGCTTCTAAGTCCATTTATTTTATTTTTTATGTCTTAAACTGAACAACCAGGTTTCACGATGTTTATAGAATCTGCAATGTTTTGATAAAGTTATTGTCTTTTGTTTCTATTTTTATAGAAATATTGAATTTGTCGCCACAGTGCTGTTCAACCTTTGTAAATCTATTTTTATATACTCTGCATGTTTTGGGTTGTACAAATTTTCATGTAGGCCTAATTCATATTCGGAAACTAACAGTTTTGTTGTATTTACAATCCAAGTGAACTTTGTAGCCATTTCGTTATTTAGCTCAATAACTCAAATTCAGTAGCCTACCTCATTAACTTTTATAAGAGGTAATGCGAACCTGTTAAATTTTATAAAAGAAATGTAGGTATTATTATAAAAAGATGGCCTATTACACTATCATAAAAAAAGGTTGTCATCTGCAAACATATCAGCTGAGAGTTGTAAATTTACACCCATAAATGCAAATCTTTTTAATAGATTCAACAATGCCTCATAAATAGGCAAAACAATCCTCACCTCTTGAGAAGATAATCAAAATAGGACTATGAGCAGCATTTCTAGAAGGTACATGAATCTAAATAATAATATAATCTAACTTACCTTACTATGTAGGATAAACTTACAAATAATAGCCTACACTCAGTTGCACATATTTTTGTGAAATCTTATTGAATAAAACTCAATTAATTTTCTTTACAGAATAGCAAAATAACAGTGCTCGCTCATAAATCTTATTTAAATCTGAACTAGATTAACAGTTTTGCAAATACAATGTTATTATTAATAGGATTAAATACACCTGAAAGTAGCCTGCAATATTGCTAAAAGTACTGGGTTAGGTCAAAATAAATGTAAGCCTACTACAAAGTAAAACAAGAAGGGGAAACAATTTGCAAACATAACATTTTTATTAAGTGTTACGCTAACTAAGCAGTACCAAAATGATACCATAAATCAGGATTTACTTGGCAAAAATTAGGCCATAGGTTAGATTAAATACAGATTTACAAGTTGACGTAATAGGGGCAATAATACATTCCCTGGAGATTATTTACAGTTATAGATAATATTCTAAAATATGTATACACTCACTTAATAATTGTATTCTTCAATAATACATTAAATTCACTACAAATTATTTGTTTTTATAGTAGATGTCACCTCTCCTTTTCCTGGCTAAATTCTGACGTTGATGTTGCAGTCAGTGCAGAAAGTAGTTGTCAGCCATCGACGGTCGACGCGTTCGCTTTGGCGGGATTTTATGTAAGGCGCGAAAAAACATATGATCACAGCCCCCACGATTATTGACTTTATTCAATGAAACCAGTAAAAAATACGTATTTATACTACTGAACCGATTGAAAAAAAAAATTACTAATAAAAAGCTACACTATCCCTGAGTAACATAGGCTATAATTCATTTCGATAAAAACCTTATTTTATTTCAATATTTGTAAATTAATTTAGTCGGAAAAAATTCTTAGGTTAGGCCTAGAATGATAAACCAACACATGTATTTACATTTATTACCATATCAACCAATTGAATAAAATAACAAATAATATACCGTAGCTGTTTGCACCAATATTTCCATTAACAGCTGATTTTAAAATTTGAAGCAATAATTTTTGTATTTCTAGCTTTTAGGTTAGGGATTCAAAGTGTAGACCTGAGCCTTGCTGTTCTTTTAACCATTATTATAACTCATGTTATCAAATATAAGAAATAATTTGATTTGAACATTTATCATTATTTACCATCTTAGTTTTGAGGTTATTATTAATCGTACACCATTATTATAAATAAAACATAACATATGTTTTTAGAAGATTCCATTGGTAGTTGGCGTGTGGAGCACGCAGGGGTCTCCCCTAGTACTAAATAAATATGAATATTTTTCGATCTTACGTACATATGAACTGTTTATTTAAATTAAAAAACATGAGTGCAATTAATTTTAACATTTTTTTAGAATATAATATCTGCTATATTATAGTATTTTTTTACAGTAACTGATCTATTACTTCGTATATTGAATACACTCACTTTTAACATGACTAAATCGGACCTTAACCAAATACTTCCTTTCCTTCCATATTCATATTATGTTGGTTTTATTGGTATTCGCCTACGCCTACAGTGACTTCCAAGGTACCGGTAGTCTTTTAGATTTATATTTGGAATTAGTATCGGTAATAAACATTCAGTGGAGGAAAAGGAAATGAGTCAAACGATGCTTTTCAGCTTTTGTAGTCATTTTGCGTGGACAGAAAATAAATATTGTAAAATTTAACCCTAAAAGTGGCAATCTACTACCAGTAGTAGGACGACTACGTCACCCAAGTGGCAAACTTGGTGGTAGTAATTACGACATATATACAACTTCATCTGCTTATTTTACCCATTAAAAATAATCCAATCTAAAAAACCGGGCACCATTAGAAATGAAATGTTTTAAACTTTAATTTGTATATTTCATATTTTTCTAAAATGTATATTTAATTTAGTCATCGTTGTAAAAATACGGTTGCTTTAAGGCTGGGGCCACAAGGTCCGGTTTCTCGGGGTCCCGGCAAAACGTACTTCCACCCTTAGAACACTACCTATAATATTATTCAGTTCAGGATTTTACACTTAGTAGGAACATAAAAACTTGTCTTTTCAAAACAAGAATTTGAATTTGATATATATTTTTATACAGTTCTATTTAGAACTAAATTACAAAACTTTTGTACATTTTTAAAAAATTACAAAAAATGTTTACACATTTTTATGTAGGCCTAAAGTTTAACTTTTTTCTTTCTTGAGCTAATAACTTTGTAATATAATTAATACATTTTTACTGGCACATATGAATTCTTTGAACCTTTCTCTACAAAAAAGCTATGGAACAGTTATGGATTGGTTTATAATTACTGTATTTGGCGAATTTTTGAAAATGTACTTGCAAAACGCACCGAAATGGCTTGGCATATAAAAAAATTAACATCGACAATTAATTGTAGGTTTAAAAATTTATTTTTGATTTTTAGTTTATATTTTTGAAAAGTATTATTAAATATATGATTCAAAATCACTATGCATTGCAATACTTAACCTAAGCAATTGTATACTATGTGCAATCTCGCATTTAGGTTGGGTGGAAACTTTGTTGATAGCAGTAAAGTTACTGGCCTGTTTATTTAAATGTTATAGTAGAGTGCTTTCAATGTTTTATATTGTAATATTATTATTTATACTTGCCTTAGCAATCCTTTTAGAAGTCTTTATATCGTTTACAGCTGTTTCACCTTTTCATTTTCAGGCATCATCAGAACGAATACACATATTTGAAGGATCATATTTTGATTATGGAGCATTTTAAAATTGAGCACAATATAAAATTTGATTGAAATCAGAGGCAAAATAAAAATTTTATATGGTAAACAGTTTTATTTTACAAAAAACTTCTTTTTCATTGGTGACGTTTGCCGTAAACTAATTTTTAAAGCACTTTATAAATCAGTATTGTTCATAGCATTAGTAGAAATCAGCGAGCACAGAATACAATAGAGAGGGCATCCCGTAAATAGCAGTAAGCAGGGTTGAAGCTGTCAGCCATCTTTGATGTGTGTAGAAACGTTGTTGGGCATATAAATGCGTAATTCTGTAAACAGTGGTCGCCTTTATAACACCGTCATTTGAACCCCTTAGGATGGGACAAAAATTACCAAATTTTATACATAGGTAGGTGGATATTGAAGGAAGGCAACAGTGTTCGTAGAAAGTGTAATACCTATTGTGTTTTTATTAAAATAATAATTAAAACTAATCCTTTTACATTAAATTTAATTTATGACATGAAAAAGTTAGTATGGAGAACGTTTTTTATTTTTGAGGTAGAAAAAAACTTCCAGCGAGAAAGTTGTAGCTAATTAGATGATCTTAAATTTTCATTCCAAACAATTTTCGATGGAACTTATAGTTTGTTCAATAATCCAAAGTAAATAACCGCTATGTTTAATTGTACGCGCCCACCGTCGCGGACCACGGCTCCACGCTGTTCTACCACAAAAGTTAGCTCCTCGTCTGATTTGTTTTACTCTTTACATGCTGAGGAAGTTAAAACAATATAAGCAGGAACACATGGTAGTTCACAAACAAAATTAAACACCTAATCATATGTTTTAGTGCAAACAAAGCAAGATATATACAATTGTCTTATTCTCCATAAGAATAACATTGAACAACATACTGTGGTGTTTAGTACTTTCAATATGTCTGTAACCATAGATCATGAATAATAAAATAGATCATGCATGCATACGGGGGCTGTGTGCCGAGAAAAAGGTTGTCGCGAAAATAGTACATGATCCCGCCGCGAGGTAGCGCTAGGGAGAAATCATTGGTGTTTCACACAGCTTCCATCGTTTCCCCAATAGATAAAGCCACTATCGTCGCATTTCCAGTGGAACAAAATATTGCATTGGATCG
>JAGFPH010001293.1:201767-219600 GCA_018207615.1 Philaenus spumarius
GCCACTATCGTCGCATTTCCAGTGGAACAAAATATTGCATTGGATCGGAGTTCTATTAGGTTATCCAAATACAATGCTGTAACCAACAGACGAAAAGTAAAGTTTGATTTACTAAAATATTATACGTAAAAAACTCAAAAAACCGCTCGGCACTAGAATGACTCATGCTCTGCGGCCGCCATGTTGGATGTGTTTTACGCTTTCGGGTGGCTTCAACTCACTGCTACTGCGTGGCCCCTCTATTGTATTCTGTGCTCGCTGGTAGAAATGCCATGACGAAATTGGTAAAAAAATACTGTTTTGTAGAATCCAACTTCAAATTGTTAGGGACTGAGTAAAAATCATATATGAACAATAATTTATAATTTACAATGGCATTTATATAAGAAAACATTCAAAATAAATAGAACTTACCTTTAAAGTTATTGACAAAGTTGCAAAAAAAAAGTGACTTCGGTGAAGCACACCGCTCTCTTGGTTGGTGTCTTCAGTGTACGAATCCAATTTGTTTATTTATCATAGATACCATAAACTGATGATCACGAGCAGTAGACTGACAAGAAACAAGAAGGTACTGAATGACTCAGTCCTCCCTTTCTAGAGAACAATGAGTGACGCTAACAAAAAGTGAATGGGACTTTGGGACCGATTTCACTACTGTAAGGTTAACAATTTTAAATGGCCGCCATTTTGAAAGTATACAAAAGAACGTTCTGGTTTTTTATTCAAGGGTAAAAGGTTATTTGAGGTCAATATCTTTTCTATTTCCAAAAATATTAAGTGTTTATTTAAAAAAAAATGGTGGATAGTTCTAAAACTAAGCACTAAGCTATCTTTATTGAATATTTTCGTTTATAGAATAGTCTGGTGAAATTAATTATTTGGGATAGTATTTTCTAGACACCCTGTATTTTTTAAAAATTAACCCAACTCTAAAATGTTACAAATTATAATAACATAAATCGTCAAGATTGTAATCACTTTCTTCCGTGTTGCTGAGCTGATGTTGTTTGAGTTCATATTCTTATAACAGTTTATTTATTTTGAACTTAACCTCCGCTAGATCAAGTTTTGATTTTAAATTGTGCAATTGAACGGCAACATTTTTACCAAACACATTGTACTCGTCGACCTTCTCCTTGACCAAGGTATCGAACACTTTTATCATTACGTTATAGGCTTTGTCCTTAACTCCCCTAAAAAATTTGTATACCCTTCGGTAATCAAAACACTGTTGGGCAACATTTCATCTAAACTAAATGCATAAATGGCACTCAGGATACTAAAACTGTATTTATAATTGGTAAATCCATTGACGAGGCAGGAAAACCTCTAAATATTAGATAAAATTTGCAAGTTAAATAAAAAGCACATATTTAGTCAGAAAATTCTAAATTTAAAGGTAAGAGGAAAACATTACACACGTAAAAGAGAAAGGGGGTTAAGGTTACCATAACAACCAAGTTTTATTTGACACGGGAAATGTATGTCGAAGGGGGGAATAGAGGGGATTAATCCCCCCCCCTCAAAGGGATTAAAAAGATAAAATGCCATGGCATGCAATTAAATAACAATGTAAAAATACCTTTAAATCTACATGCTTTAAAGTACTACGTGAATAACTATAAAATAAAATAATAGTCTTGCTGTTACTTTTTGTTTTTGAGATCATACAAGATTTCGCTAAGAAACCCAGGAAGTTAGATTTTGTCCTGTAAGCAAGCAGCTACTCAAAAGTATTAATCGTTATTCATGTTTGTCAATAAACTGTTTAAATATACAAAGGTCAGTGGTTTATATTTATTTTAAACATCGTCTTCTCTAAAATAAGTATACACTCTATTCAACATTTTAGGATTATTAGTAATTAACTTAAACATTATTACACTCACTACACTTACACTATAAAGGTCTTTTAAATAAGTTGTGTCAACAAAATTAAAGTAATATATAACTTTGACTGGTTTTCAATCTTGTGTACAAATATTTAATTATCATACACCTTTCCTTTACTTACAAACTTATTTCATACAAGGTGTTGCTACTCCATAACCTACACAACAAACTGTTTAGCGTTTGTGTCGGTAAAATATAATACTGTATATCTATCACAAACCGTTTATGATATTTTATATTAAAACTATAGGTCTTGTCACCCTAAGTTGAGGCAGCCCAAACTTACCTGCAGGGTTTATTAGCCACCCGTCTGCAACCGACCCTTTTATAACCCTATTAGCAACGCTTCCTTGAACGCCCTAGTTCAATATTAAAATAAAACTAATTATAATGTGGTATACTGATTCACAAGTTCATATTAAGAACAACGATGTAACAACATTTCTATTTTTCTCCCATTTCAATCGGACATCTTTTACGGTTTTAATAAAATTATAAACTATAAACAAAATACAAAATGTGACAGTATAATGCTCAGTTGTATATTTTTCCTCTATAAAAATTCGAAGCAGTAAAAGTATAAATTCCATGTTTTAAACATATAAACCTGCACACTTTTGTAACCGTATTATCAGATTATAAATACTAGAAATATTGTACTTCAAGCAAGCTTATTTTTAGAACGGGTGAGTGTGCAGCTAATGAAATTACCCCTTGGGTAAAGCAATCGCGTCATGACTTTACCAAGAATCGGCATTCTCGCACCAGATATCAGAGTGACACTACTTTCTGGCGAATATAATACACTTACTTACTCGTTATGGTCATTTCTGTCTCTACATCATATCAGTGATGTCGTTTTCGAAGACACCTGACACGACCATATTGGCTGAGAACTATATTACTATTTACACCCTAGGGAAGGCGCTAAAACGGACTGTGATTTTAACTGCTTTTGGTAATCTGCTTATTGAAAACCCAAAGAGTACTCTACGGAATTGTATGAACGTACGGCTATGTTAACAGGCACAAGCAGAGCAACGGTGGAGCGTATTAAGAAAGAAGACTGTCGACTATGGAAAATGCTTACAACGCCGAGGAAAAACTGCCAAGAGGAGCAGGGCATTAAACAAGAATGAAGAAATGCGATGACCTTACAAAAAAAGGAATTCTCCGCATTGTCCATAACATGAATAAAAACAAAACAACTTTTAATGCTCCTTTGGCAGTCTCAAGTCTGCAAAACGAGCTTTGCTCCGAAACGTTAAGAGGAAATTTAAATTTTATGTTTATTTTGTTTATAGTTTATAATTTTATTAAAACCGTAAAATATTTCCGATTGAAATGGGACAGAAACAGAAATGTTTGTTACATCGTTGTTCTTAATAGCATTTCATGAATCAGTATATCACATTATAATTAGTTTTATTTTAATATTGAACTAGGGCGTTCAAGGAAGCGTCGCTAATAGGATTGTAAAAGGGTCGTTGCGGACGGATGGCTATAAACCCTGCAGGTCAGTTTTGGCTACCTCAAGTTATGGTGGCACGATCTATAGCATCAGTAGGCCCTAACATGTTGATCTGACAGCTTATTTTTCCAGACTCCCCTCTTACAAAGCACCCTTATGCCATACCCCTTGGTAGAGGACTCTATAAACTAGACCTTTACACCACTGGCACTTCTAGTGTTTATCAATCCTAGTTTGTGTGACATAGTTATTGACTACTAGGGGCTCTGCCCCTGGACGCTTCACGTCCCAACCCTGCCTCAGATGGCTGCTTCGCTTCGCTCGCAGTTGGAAAACTCTCTAAAGGCTCTTTGGCTCGTTTGTACCTGGGTGAACGAGCATCGTTCAGTATTTTTAACATCTGGATTGTATCTACAATGTATCTATTCGAATATTTAGTGACTTTGAAGGAGGTATTCAAAGAAGCTGTCTATTCACCTTCTAAGTGAATGGTGGTATAAAAAGAAGTTCAGATTTTAAATTTTATGCGCATTTTTCAGCCTTTATGCACGTTTTTGAAGACATAAGACCTAGCACATTCAATTCCTGACGTCAAATAACCCACGTATGCAAATTTTCATCAAAATCGTTAGAGCCGTTTTCGAGATCCGCGACATACACAAAGATACAAGAATTGCTCATTTAAAGTAATAGGATTTAGTTGTAGTGTTCTAGACCTGAGTTTCTTGTTGTTATTTTGTTAAAATATAGGCCTGGATATGATAACAAGAGTTGGTACACACTCTTGAAACATTGTGTATTATATTATTTTTTTATCTACAAATAATGGCAAATGTCTGAAAAAACAATTACAAAAAGATTCAAAAAGTTATATTTTACTAAACATAATAGTTTTATCACAATCTGATTTATTACGCTAAAGATTATTGTTACAATAAATAATTATTTTTTATGTACAAACTAAAATATTATCTCAAACTATCAGCAGGTTTTAAATCATCCAGAGAAATAGCATGCTTTTGAAGAAGAGCAACTAGAGGATCTTCTGGAGCATTTAAGTGCAAGTCATATTCTGCTCCCAAACTCCATAACGACTCCAGATCATAAACTGTTCTGGCTTCTTTCGAGAAAATATGAAGAGCAATGTTCCCTAAATAATTAAGAGAGAAATTAAATTAACTTTATAAAACTACACTTAGTTCTTTATTTAACAGGTAAAAAAATGTTTTTTTAAGAAATAGTTATATGTTCTTATAATACAAAATTTAAAAAATATGATTATGATGACACAAGTTTAAGGTAGAATGATAAAGGATTTAAAGGAAATGACTGTGATAGTTCCTGTTATTGTTCATTCACTTTTTCCCCTAGATTAAACATATTTCAACTACTTGTATTAAAAGTCCAACTATACTTCTTGGTATTGCATTAGTTGCGACTAATCTCATAAAAGGACATGTCCATAACAGTTGAAGTTTTGCAAACAGAAACTAATTTATCAATATTGCTGTCAACTTTTGAATTTTCAATTTGGAGTGAAGTAATGAAAACTTATAGTTTATAGTCATGTAACTTTAATAATTTAAAGGTACCAACCAAGTACTTATTATTTTGCAAAATTATTATAACTATTATGTCTAAAAATGCATTCTACACTTATGTGTTTTTTGTTGGTAGATATCACAAATTATTTCTGTCTAGACTACCAAGATTATTTTTTTTATCCAATTTTACAATTTTGTTTACATTTGTCTGCAAAACATATTTTCTCAAGAAAAATCAAAAGGGAAGTATTTTGGATTGTCCAAAAAACTATTTTTGTGATTAAAAAAAAAAAGTTTGTTTGAAAATAGCCTACTCATGTTGTATATCAAATGAAAGCCGATCAAAAACTTAAGCGAATGACACCAAGTTGAGCTTTCTAAGCCAAATTTTTTTTTCAGTTACAAATATTTGTAGCTTTAAAGATATGATCAAAATAATAAATTTTGTTGAATTTTTAAAAGTCAAAAACTTGTAAACCAAAAGTAAAAAAAAATAATATTATTTGTTACTTTTTGTAGATTCTGTAATAAGTGTGCCGAAAATAACACAAATCTGAGTTGTAAAGGTTCAATGTGTCTGTTGAATAAAAAAATAAGCAAAACTTTTTAGCATTTAGTCTTAGCTTTAGCTTTCACGATTTAGTCAAAGCTTTTAGTCTTTGCACTTGGTTAAAGTGAGTTGAATAACCTTTAGCTAAGGCTAGTTATCAAAAGCTGAAAAATTTTAGCCAAAGCTTAAAATCTGTCATATGTTTTAAGTTATAGCTTTTGCTTATTTTTATTCAACAGACAATTTTGGATGATTTTACATAGACCTTAACATTACCTAGGAGAGAAAATGAAAAGGAAAAAGCAAATCACATGATCCTGAGAGTCCGTTTTGCAGCATTTGACAAAGTGAAGTTAAGGGTCTGCTGTAGTGGCGGCCATCTTGGATTTTTATCCCATAAGAGCAATGTTAAATTTCAAACCATTTATTTTGTTTACTTTTTATCATAAAATTGTTTGCAAGGTCTCATTTTAAGCACAGTCACAGTACGCATCCGTCTTGCAATTTACATTTTTTTAAATGCTTTTGATTTGTTATGTAATTGACATTTTGTAAGTACAAAGTTTGAATTTTTTTTCCTAATACAATAAAAAATTAATAATGAAAAATAATTTGCAAGCCGGATCCACAATTTTATAAAGAATATTCAGTTTTTTTTTCAACACTCAATTAAAAAAGATAGACTTATAAAATGGTTTGAAATGAGGCAATGTCAAAGCGTTCAGCTGCAAGAAATTGCACTGTTCAGATAGGGATACAGTGAGAAGCGGTTGCGTTTCCGGTTGCTTTTTCGTTTACTGGAGCAGACCCTTATTGTCAAAGGAAGAAAGCCTCACGTCAGCATCTGTTTTGTAATGTATGCCAAAGACGTTAAAACATATTATATCGTAACATTTATGGTTTAACAACAATGCATGATCAATATTTACTAACTTTGAAAAATAAAAATATCTTATTTGTTATACTTCTAAATTACTTTTATACGGAGTTAATTATACCTATCACGACTACTTGTAGGTGTAAATTTTGTTTCCCAAAACGAATAGCTAAACAAACACAACCGTTCAAAATCTAACTTTAATGACACAGGTTTCTTAAAAGATTAAGTAAGAATATTGCTGAATTTAGAAACATTAAATTTCATGAATACTTTAGTAACGAAAATAATATAGTTTGCTTCTACAAGTCCTTAACACTTAGAAGTTATCAGTTTTTTGTACGTCCTTATACAATCCACTTGTTTTGTTTGTGAGTTTTATTATGAGTTGTGGATATTTAATGTGACTGTGTGTTAAGTGATCTGATTATGACATTACAGATGTCGAAACCGGTTATCTAATAAACCATATTATAAATAAGGATTATGACAGACCATAATAAGGTAATAAACTAAATAAACTATTTAATTAATATACAGTCCTGGAGACTAGAAGTATTCAAATGTTAAAACTGTTTCTACTTCATAAGGACACCTCATCTGAGCACAAAAGACACACATCTCTATCAAGCTTTAAGTAAATAAATAAATATTAAGCTTGATTTGTGAGAAGATGTACATGAACACACATAAAATTCAGTTATAGTTTGATTATTGCAGATCGCATCACTGAAGATGATGACTTTGTCGTTGAAACACGTTTGAGTTAATAAACTAATTACTTGTGCGATTCTACGATCACTATTTATTCTATCAAGCTTCGAGAAAGTCTCTTTTACGAAAGATATGATCTTTATTTAAACAAAACACTTTTACAATATACTTGTTATTTATTTTTAACAAAATATTACAATAGGATGAGATTATTTTCTACGAAAATCAATCGCGTCATTTTGTAAAGACGCGAGCACACAACTGCCTTCTTCCAGGCTTTGAGTTAGTCTGAACATGGCGGATCTTATTGCGCTGTAACTTTAAACGACAGAGTTTCTCATGGACTGTAAGTCTGGCAAGTGCAAAGCCTTCTAGGTTCACTGTATTTCTCCACTAACCTTTCTTTATTGAATGTACAGTAACCCTTATTTTTTTTACTACTTCCCAACAAACATTAGTTGTCTGCTTTATAAAATTTCGAATAGCCTATAGGTTAGTTATTAATATTATTACATCACGTCTTATTTTACTTTTATCAAAATCCTCCTCATATTTAATTTTTAAATGTTTTATCTTAATCATAAAATCACATACACTAAATCTGTCGGCAATCATTTGCACTACCCAGGGGACACGTACGGCTTTAAATTCACGATACAAATCTATACAACATAATTAATTTGCTAGGGGTTATTTTGTGAGTAGAACTCCTCCTAGATTTTGATGTTTTTGGTGTCGTTTTACAGAGCTCACTCTGAAGTTGTGCTTCCCTTAAAATGAGCTCAATGTATGTTAAGGGCTTCGCCCCAGTCGCCCTCAAAGTTGCCATGTTAATCTTATGGAAGGTCAATCTTAAGGAAGAAGAAGAAAGATTTTTTTTTATTTTATCAGGGGCACAAAAACAGCTGTTCGTATGAAAAGCTTAAAACAGCTGATTTTGATCAACAGCTGATTTTGATCAACAACTGATTTGGATCAAAAACTGAATATAATTTTAGGTTAGGTAAATCAAGCAATAGCGAAGCATTGCCATGTCCACTAGTTATTAATAACTTACCTAAATCAAGAGCAATCCAATCATTTGATTTCTCGCCCTCTATACGTGGAATCAGATCAGTAGGTAATCTCTTCTTCTTGTAAACTCTTCTTATAAACTCTGCTAGTCCAAGCATATGACGGTATGATTTTCCTGTTACAAGTACAATATAGTCCACGTATTTGGCTGATTCGGGTAATGAAACAACAAATATATCTTGTGCGTTATCTTTTCTCAGAACGTCCACCAGATCTTGAATATCAAATACTCCAGATAAGCCTCCTAAAAGTAAAATATTTTTCTATGCAAAATTCTGTAATCATAGCCTATATTTGAAAATTAATCTTCCGATGGGTACAATTGATCAGCGAGATAAAGGATGATTTTTGTAAGACATGTATACACGTAGCAACTTATGTGTTTGCCCACACCATTACATTCCGAACTCGATACAACTACAGTTAATTGAGTTAGAAAATGTATATCGTGAAAGCATGTATTTTTCAATCTAGAGCTAGGATCACATTATTGTGTATTGTACTTGGTGAAAATGTATGTGTCGATGAATAAATTAATGTATAAAAATATATTTAAAAAATGATGTAAAGTTTATTAACTTGACATGTTTTTTTGCGGTTATATTGTTCCAAGTAGATGATGTTATGTTTTACATTGAATGATTAAACTTGGATTTGGTGGCCTGTGATATCTGCCTCATGACAGATGTTTGCTAATAGGTCCCCTCACCATCCTATTTCCCTCTTGAAGCTTATCTTTCAAGGGCAATCTTCTATGACTCCTGGAAGTCTACAAACCAGACCAGAACCTTCAGTTACTTTGAAGCTTGTTTAGTGATCTCTTCGCTTCTGTCGATGTGTAGTGAGTTTCCAACATAACTTTTTCACGATGTCTTTGTTTTATTTTTATATCATTTTTAGAAGATGGGAATGCAGTAACAACTGTGAAAGAACTAGGTATTGCATCGTTTGTGGAGGCCAGTAGAAAATGGAAGATGGAAAGGGGAGTGACTAAGGGGGTAACAATCCATACATGTGCATGAAAAGTGTAGAAAATCATAAGTGTGAATGAAGGTATGATTGTTGATTATTTAAATAGGCGGAGGAAAATCTGTTTATCCAGCCTTTACTAACATGATCAACAGTCCCTGGGTTTACTTTTAGAACTCATGGTTTTATATAAGGAGTAGCTATTACGGATAGATTGTTGGCTCGGAAGCCAAAAATACGTTAAATGACCGCAATATTGGGTTTGTGGCAAAACACAGGGGTTCAGAAGATCGGTTTTCAAAGCAGCTCGAGATCGTGATGATGATTATGAGAATGGGCTGTTCCTTTGCCGAATTGAGGTCGTCAAAGATCTGTTCGCATATGACGCACAATACCGCTGAAAGCTTCATACAGAACTGAATGAAAAACCAAGGGAAACAGAACAAAAAACACGCAGTCCATTTGCCAAGGAAAATAATGCAGCAAATTTACAATTACCTTGAGATTAGCGATGACGAGTGCCAATTCTCCATGGAAGAACTGATGAACAGATAAAAGGAAATTGTATACCAGAACCAAAAACGGTGGAGGCTTACCTCCTTGATAAATATGGAGAAATTATATTAACAAGACCAAAAAAACTATTGTGTGTTTTAACCCTACAACTGTCCATGTTAATGTTTTGCAACACCAAGTCATTTCGTGTGCAAGCATATTTTCAAAAATTCGCCCAAATATAGTAATTGTATACTACCAATCCAAAAGTGTTCTGTACCTTTTTTGTAGGGAAAGGTTCAAAGAATTCATATAGGCAATTAAAAAATTTATTGATGTAAAATTGTAAAAGTTATTAGTTCAAGAAACAAAAAATGTTCAGTAACAAAACGAAAATGTTCAACTTTAGGTCTACATAACAAGTAGTAGGCCCTACATATTTTTTGTAATTTTTTCGTAAGTGAAAAAAAATTTCATTAGTCAATTTAGTTCTAAATAGAACTGTATAAAAACATTTATCAATTTCAAATTTCATATTTGCTTTACCCAAAAATGAAATATTATTATAACAAAGTGTAGAGAATAAATCAAAGAATTGAACGTATACTTGTAAATTATCTTTTCCTAAAAGTGTTTGACTTAGAATTATTTGATGCGCACGCAAACTCCTATGTCTACCCCCATGTTATAAAAAGCCGTTAGGGTTCATATTTAAACCTTAGATGAGACCGTATTAGCAGTCACTTTCCCACGGTCCTACACAATAAACTGTTCAAATATAGCATATTTGGTTTACAGGGAAAATTAGCTTGAAGCATTATGTTTACAAAGATACCAAAATATCTCTAAAAAACGATTGAGGTCACACAGATAACACTTGTAATAGTTGTAAAAAATAACGTTGTTTATTGGTTGGAAAACTGACCAATTGCAAGGGTCTACAAAACGCCCCACAACTTTAGAACTATTTGTCCGATTTTTGATTGGATGGCAGTATTAGATAGGGGAAATTGTGAAGAATCCAACGATATCTAGGTTTACTTTAGAAGAAGTACTTGGCGGGCTTTAGAAAGAGAAGAAAGATGCGTTACTTCGTCGTGTTTTATGGCGAAATTCGGTGAATTGACGGGCGCCGAGTTTGTTGAGGAAAACTAATAAACTGCAACGATGATTACGTATGTAAATATACATTTTAGAAAAACCTTGTAAATATAAAAATTAAAGTTTAGATCGTTACCTTTCCAACGGTTTTTGATTTATTGCGATTGGATAATTTTTAGTGGGTAAAATAATCATTACAAGTAGAATTGTCAAATTGATCGTTTTCACGTGCCATTCCCCCACGACCACTCAAATTGAGCAGTCTGACAGTTGAAGGGTTAAAAATCTAGGAAAGAAAGTATTGAATAACCCGTGGTACCAGCAAATGTGCAAGTCTGAGCGAGAAGAGAAGTTTAGAGTGGTTGACGCAGCAGCAACAACTATTTGTGACAATATCAGATCGGACGTATTCCGAGCTCAGTGTACTTGCCTTAGTCCCATGACTAAAGTAGAGAGGTTTTGTATGCATAGGTTAGCAATGCAGCTATGATAATAAAGTTGTGGTAAGCCTATACCAAAAATTTGCTCAATAATATTAGGTTACACTTTAAAAAAGGCTTTAGCTACTTACTATTTAAATTTATCCCTTCGAATTGAGGATCTATTGTGGGTAGTGATTCATCTTCATTAGACTGAATTAACCATCTTTCCTCTTCTACATCTAAAACAATAGGAGAATCAGAATCTTTAAATACTTTATATTTTCCGTAGTTCAGACCTAACCCTGAATCAATATTCTCAACTTTTTTATCGCTCTGAATATTGGGTTGGTCGTTTTCATCGGATTTATTGTTCTTTGAATAAAACCTCAAAATCAAACTGTGTGACTGTCCGTACAAGCTAGATAATTTGTTTTTGTAACAACGATTAGTAAACAATAAACTGTTACGTCTAATACAAATTGATAACTTCATCAAAATGGACATTTTAGCACTAAATCAGAAATTAAAATCTCATTATTAATCTCTAACATAGGTGGTACAAAACTAAACCCTTCTTTTCATAACCTATACAAACTAACATAACCTAACGAAACTAAAAAAACAAAATAAAATAGTAAATCCAAACTGGCAGAGTTAACATATAAGTATATTTATGTCTAGAACCGCAACTCGTATTCTGCATTCATAGACTATGAAATAAATAAATATAAGATTGAATCACATCGGTATAACGTTCGATACTTTACAGTCGATATTGCGTATAATAGGCTACTATTAAATTATATTATTTTTTACTCTGATTTCTGTAGTATAAACGTAAAGGTACTACAAGTTAAGTTAATGGTAAAGTTATGATTAAAAAGGATCGCTAGAACTGAAGAGATTTCCAATTCAACACAAAAATATTTTAATATTACCATTAATATCTTTTTACAATATTTCTCTACACGGAATTTTGAAGGTGGATATGTAATTTAGGACTCCCCCATGCAACAATTTTTCACCAACAAATTTTAAAAGTCCACATTACAAAATTCAGCATCGTTTAACTTTCAAGCCTGCTTTTTATAAAATCGTTTATCGTTGTATAAGTCTGGCCATGCCATTTCTAGACTTCCTTCCAGAAACTTGAACCACAGTCTAATATAGGTGCTGTCTAATACACTGGTTATAACCATTGGGTCTTGAGAAGTTGTTAAGGTCTAATCAAAGATGCACGATAGTCTTGATTATGGTTCTTGGAAGATTTATTGACGTTGAATGACAATAGGTTTCACTACAGGTCATTTGTATATTTTTTATGGTTTTTAATCAATGACATATGTTTTCCATGTTTAGGGACCTGTGTTTAATTTGTATGTACAATAATTTTCATCAGAATTTCCATTTCTGTTGGCCCATAGTACCCATATTACCCTCTTGGTAATATTATCTCTGTGTTGGCCCAAGCCATTGGGAATTGGAAATGACTTTGATACTGTTGGCAACACTGGGTCTCAAGTCCCAAATGATTTCTGGATTATAGACATAAGCCCTAGTAACTAGTCAAGCCATAATCAAAGACATTATACTGTATTTAAAAAATGTTTTTTTTTTACCTTTACCTTTACACAGTTCTGTTGTCACAGTAAAAAACTGTAGTCGTGAACTTCATCAAAATTTAAACCGATGATGATTTAGTAAAACAGAATTGATTTAAAATTACTAATTTTGTAAATACACAACAAATTTACGATTGACAGTGACACTAAGTCATCCGTGGTACCAGCAAATGTGCAAGTCATTAAATTAATTCAATTTTATGTTTTTTAAAGTAATTTGACTGTATCAAATAGTTTTCCTATTACTTTAAAATCAGTATCTCATTCTCATATTACCTACGCCCAGAGCAATATGTAATATTTCATATTTCTATCCACCTTGTTTATATTTTCTTTAAACAGTGTTTCCATTAACGCTTTAAGAGACACAATAACTTCTAAATTTTAAAATATTTGAGACATACAGTTCAGTTTTATACAATTTGAATATATTATATTAATTGCTAAAAAAATTAATGTAATAAAACAAATTGAATAATATTATGTTTTGTTAATCTTTCAAGTTAGTAGAGTTGGTACTTCTACTTCCTTTCACATTTCTAGCCAGCAATTGGTTTTGCTTTGCTGTTGTTAATTTTCATTTCCTGCTTTAGAAGACCATTTCTCTTCTGGATTCGTTCCTGTTAGTACGTGTTTTTAGGAATCGGAAGACATCTACTAAATCTTGTAAAGTTTTACATTAAACTTTACACAGTATGAGAGCAAAGGTATGTATTTACATGTAAAATTTTAACGAACATCATTGTTAAGAATTTTGAAACTGTACGTCTAAAATAAACTTAAGTTTTTCTCCCATCACATATCACTAAGTTTGTGCTTTGTTTTGTATTTTTAGTGGAGGAAGAAGCGTATGCGAAGGTTGAAGCGTAAGAGGAGGAAGATGAGGGCGAGGTCCAAGTAGATTCTTCAAATTTACAAAAATGTGAGTTTTAAACCTAAGCCGATATTTTACATTCAACTTGTCAAACCACGTGTAGTGTTACTACTTCGAAATAACCTTGAAGTTCGTCGTAAAAGTTTTGCATTTTGGAAGTAGGTAATTGTAATCGTAAAAGGTTTTATTCAAGAATTTCAGAATTATTAAAATTTGAATTTTTAGGCCATGTTCCTAAAAATGCCTAGAGTAGGCCTAGGTAGGATTAGCCTGTAGGAGTACCTTAAGCCTTGTTCAATTTATTCACTCCCAATTTAATACCTAGCCTATTGGAAGGATTAAAAATCGCTAGGGCCTAGGCTACCCATTTTTGAAAATTTTGCAAACCTTTTGACTTTTATTTTAAACATTCAATGCCAATGGCTGAACATCAAGAATCGTGCTAAAAAAATGCCAATATCCCTATGTCTAAAGAATAGGCCCTAGGCTATTTCTACACTTTTATTTCTTGTAGGCTATTAAAGTATTTTCCAATTTAATTAGAGGTTATTGCATAATATAGACCTGTAATTCTAAGTTAGTTTTAACCAATTAGGCTAAGAATAATTAGGCTAGCTCATGTGAAAAAGTAAGCTAGGCTAGGCTAGTATTTTTATGAAGCTTTTTGTAAAAACTGGACCCAAATTAAATGATTTAACATTTTTCAGTAGGGCTTAAGTTTACTTAACTATTCTCAGCTGATATGTTTGCAGATGGCGATAGGGTTGTTGCGATATCGCAAAGTTTCTAATATCGATTCACGATATCAAAATAAAATATCAATATTATGGCGTTACTGTACGACCCTATGCCAACAGAAGTGCAAGAATAAAAATATACCCTGAAGTTTTAACTTAATAGCCTTTAGTCACAGTATGTTTACCTGTATTCAACATTTAACAGTAGGCCTAATTGTAAAACAAAATCGTCATCAGCAAAAATATTAGCCGAGGGTCGTATAATAAATTTACACCGATAGGCTATTATTTATTGGAACGTGTAAGATATAAACCTATTATGGTAATTAATTGATTACTTCCACCTGACCAAAGGTTATGATAAATTTTGCTTGTATTCTGAAACTGCGTGTCAACCGTACTCTCAGTTTAAGTTCAGCCATGTTGGTAATTGCTTATTTAAGTGTGACAGGCTTTTAACTTTATACCGTAGCCTACATATGTACAAAGTGGAAACATAGGCCAAGGCCTATTGTGAGTAGAAACTGTTAAACTAGTTTATAAAAAAACATTTGGGCTTTTTGTTATATTCATAGGAGTGATTTAATTTAGGGTTATTGAATCTATTTACATGTTGAATATCTGTAGTTTGATGTAAAGTACAGTAAACATTAAATAAAGTTACTACTCTGGGTGAAAATGTAGTTTACCTTGTCAAACGATTTCTAAGGGAATTTGATATAATATGAAAGAACACATCTAACTGATTGTAGAAACAACAAAAATTTTCCCGGGAAATAATATTTGTAGGAGTTATGAAAGAAATAAAACTTGAAATTGTATAGGTTAAGTTTTGACTTTTCCGCGATATTTGACATAATTATAACAAAATAAATCACTTCACATACGCCAAACATGTAAGAATTAAATAAACTAAACAATATTAACCCCAAAAGTATCCACAAAGCAAAAAAATGTGAAAATAATGTAACAAACATAATTACGTAAACAAATGCATCGAACAATAGTAAGTACAGTTTAACTGCGTATTTAAAATGGAAATTAATCAACGTTGCCAAATCGAACAATAGGTTATTGTACTGAATAAGGTGTGAATAAATCAAGGTAACTAGATAGTAAAGGTTGCCTCATAATATTTCGTCGTATTAGCCTATCACTTTATATAATTAGAATTAAAAAAAAACTAGAGGACTTACCTAAACTGTTTAGTCACAGTATTTTGCCGATAACAGTATGATTATAATATTTGTATAATTATAATATTTCGTCGTATTATCACTTTATATAATTAGAATAAAAAAAAAACTAGAGGACTTACCTAAACTGTTTAGTCACAGTATTTTGCCGATAACAGTATGATTATAATATTTATATAATTATAATATTTCGTTGTATTATCACACTATTTGTAGTTAGAATGAGTTGCCTAAACTGTTCGTTTCTACACAAAAAAGAACAAGAACAATCCGGCAACGCTGGCAGGACGGTAAGAAAAACATGTCGGCACTTTACAATGTAAATGTCCATAACGAACTTTTGATTTGAAAGTTTTTAATATTGTAAATGCTGAAGATGGTTAAATATTGGTTTCCCGGTATCAGTGAAGTGTATAAATACTATATTTATTAAGAAAAAAGTTCAGGTTTGTGTGTTTATAGTAGTTTGGATTGACAAGGTAAAGTAAATAAATACCCTACTCAGCTGTATTCGTTACAACTATTATGGCTACATTGAAGTAGGCCTACTATTGCTTTAAATACGTATTGCAATATGTGGCCTATTGTATATAGTGCTGAACAAACCATTACTCGATTGAAATTACACTTTTAATAAATAAGTTAATAGGCCTAACAAAATAATCATGCTTGAAATAAATTGTGAATAAAAATGGTGCTACTACTTGACTTGTTAGGCCAACTTCGCTACCTTATTAATTCCTTTTTAATTATTACATGGTTACATTTCCCTCCTTTATTGGACTAGTGGACCACTACAGGATAGATTCTATAGGTTTTTAGTAGGCTACATTTACTTCGTGAAATGGGTTTAAACACATATAAAGTGACAAAACAACTTGTAGAAAATTTAATTCTGGAGATAATTATTAAATGTAGAATAAACTAACAAAAAAGCTAACTTTAAATGGCTACAGTAGATAGTAAATCGTAACAGTTGTGTAATGTAATTTCAATAATTGAATAATTTAAATTTTGAATTAGATAGGCTAATTACAAAACTAATGTAGTTGCAGATCTGTGACCAATATTATTTAATTATCCATTTTACATAATAAATTTAATTTTATACCTTGATGTCCTGCATATTTCTGTAATTGTTTGCTATTTCCTTTTCAGAAGTAAACCTTCCCATAGGCCTATTGAGATACGTTTCGTATTCTAACAATGAATTAACATGTTTCAAGGCCAGGAAATCATTAATAAAGACTTAGGCAATTTTTTTAATGCTTGTGTTTTTGTTATGCATATGCAATTATTAATAAACATTGTAAACATATATTTTAAGTTTTAGACACAGTATGTTTCCCATTTGTAAACATATTTAAGTTTACTAGCCTATATTACTCAAAGCGTATATTATTTCCGAACTGCGTTAACGTAAGACTACTGTTGTACAAAAATGGATTTGAACAACTACACGACGCCATAACTGATTACAACTGACCTCCACTTATAACAAACCTGCTTGTTGACCCCACCTAACTTGAGCTGAGAATCCCCTGTATATTTATTAAATTTTTCATATGTGGGTTGGTGTTATTATTTTTTTTATAATTTGTATATTATTATTGTAATATATACCTACTCTCACAAGTATATAACCTTCACTATTTATTCCTTTGTTTTGATGTAATTTTTTTACAATTTATGTATACACACACAGACAAAAATACACTATTTATTATATTTAATATAATAGATAGGTATATATTTATATACAGTTGAACTTAGTTTTAATGGTCTCGGCTAATGCGTCAACTTTGACATGTAGCGTCATTTTTTTTTAGGTCTCCAGTCAAATCGTTATCTTGTACATTATTATTAACCCCTGTTTTAGCGTCTCAGTTACTGTAACGTCATAAATCTACAAAATATCATTGTTAAACTTTAAATTCGGTTTTCTCAGAACTTGAAAAATGTTAGAATTCCCCTTATCCTTTGATTTTGGGCCGCCTATTTTCTCCCTTGTCAGAATCAAGCTGCAAAATAAACTAATTACCGTATTTTTTCATGTAAAACTTCCAGCGGGTCTCATCAAAGTTGGCGGGGGGGGGGGTCATTAACAAGCAACAATGCAAACCCCTCATATGGAACAATTCACACCACACGGGCATGTGTTCAGTTGTTTGCTGTGTGTAACTAAACTCGTTTACCTTCATGGGAAAGTGTTTGAACACTACAACAGCTCGGAGGCGAGACTCAACGAGACATTTACGTAGTTATGATCAGACAGTTGCCCCCCCCCCCCC
>JAGFPH010001293.1:219700-240057 GCA_018207615.1 Philaenus spumarius
TAACCCTTCAAGCCGGGATTACTTAATGGCTGGCTACCCCTAGCTGCGGGCTTTTTTTCCACTGACGGAGGCAAAATTGTAACTTAGTACTTTGCAAAATTCCCCATAACTTTGTTAAATATAGTCAGAATTTAATAATTTTTTTACCTGTTTGTTGTTAATATATGGACTACACTCTAAACACAATAAAAAGTTATTTGTAATATAATTTTTATTTATTTATTTCTACCGACAGAGGCTAAAAATGTAGTCCTTTGTAAAATTCCCCATAACATTGTTAAATACAGTCAGAATTTAATAATTTTTATACCTGTTTATTGTTAAACTTAAGGTTCAACTAAAACTATGTCCATTGAGTTTTGCGACTCTATATTTACATTAGTAGGCCTATCATCTAATTCTGCAGAAACACTTAACCTATCCCCTTGTCCTACTTCAACATCAGTACTAACTTCAGGCTCATCTATAACTACGTTCACTGAGTTTTGATTTGTATCGTGCCTAATACTAAGATTCTCATATCTAACAGTAATTTCCTCATCATCACTATTATTTTCTTGTAAATTTGTGACATTTACCGTATCCAGTTGTGCATAATCAACTTCACTTTCATCATCGCTATCCTCTGACAACACATCGTCGTCAAGCCAACGGTCTATTTCACTATTATGAGCTGTCATATTCGCTAATTTATACTCTGATACAAACAATCATTAAAATATATATCGACACACAACCATAATTAACACTAAATATTAATAAAACAACGATAAAACGACAGGTAACACAATAAAACAGAACGACGCCATACGCCATGACACTATTAATTGTTCAGCTGTCTGAATGTTGACAACAACATCTGTTGAATATAATCTGTGACGAGACGAAGAAATGCATGGAGCAACTAAATATTTAGTTAGGAATATTCGTCTGTTTTTATACAACGTACTGCATATCGGTAAAATTCGAAATAGTTCAAATACCCGACGAGGGAAAGCAGCACGTGTTGGGTTGTCACCGCGCGTTAATATAACGGCAAACCACCGATAGATACCCTTGAGCGCGGTGTTAATATGACGGCAAACCACGCCGAAGGGTTAATTTTAGTGTTTTTAATATAGTTTGTTAATACACATTACACTTGTATTTACTCATTAAAATTTTACACATTAACCAATGTTACCTAATTTAATTGTAGGTGACCTCAGCTCCAATTATCGGGGAACCCTACTGTACATTAAAAGAAAATTATAGTTTTTTCTTTTTAATAAATGTCATCAATAATAGTAATACTGTATAGTTGTTTGTCCTTTCACACAAGGTAACAAAAATAAAATTTCCTGTTGGTACATATCTTTATATATTATATGAAAATTAGAAACAAGCTGTGATATCACTTGCAATACAATAGCATCATTTATTTAGAGAATAAGTTGGAATTTAATCTGGTTTTATTATCTCGAAATTATATCGACCAATTTCATCATTGGTGTTTCGTACCAATTAACTGTCTTGATGATTTGTTACATGTATCCCAATCCAATATAAATATGATAACTCATTGAGTTTATTTTTGTGATAAATTTATAACTTAAATGACTCTTAGTTTTTTCGATAAAGGCATTGGAATAATAGAGTGTGTTAATTGTGCAGTATTGGTAATTGCATGATTTTAAAATAGGACTTTTCTTTAAAGGTGGCATCAAAACGATTGATTCTGAACTACTTTTAACATCGTGATGATGATGCACTAGATGTTTGCTTCATATTTTTACTTTCTCCATATACTATGGTTTAGGCTCGGATCTAGAGCCTAAACCAGTCGTCCGATTTTGATGAAATTTGGTATGGAGGTACTAATCCACGGTATCTCCAGGCGTTTTTTCATTTTTGTGAATTTTTTATTTTTAAGGGTAATTTTCCCATAAAAACCCTTAAAATAACGGAAAAATCAACTTTTCTCAAAAATGGCTCGAACGATTTTGATTAAAATTTTACAGTTTATAGTACTTTAGGTCCCTAATAAACTATAAAATTTTAATCAAAATCGTTAGAGCCGTTTTTGAAAAAAGTTGGTTTTTCCGATATTTTATGGATTTTTATGGGAAAACAACTTTAATACAAAATCACCTCTCCTACCCCACCCTACAAGTCACCGTGACGTATAATAATTTAAATATGTTTGTGAGAAAGTATGTGCCAGTTCCTGGTACCGTTTATTAATTTAGTTATTGACTATTATGTACTCCCATGATTGTGTTTTTTACTAAGCCTATTCGTATCAGAATGTGGGGGCTCATTTTGTTTGGAGGTTAAGCTGTGTTATCCAATGGTTTCAACTTTGTGTCTGGGCAGCTATTTCCACTTCCCGATTGCTTTTTTAAGAAACAAAGGAACTAAATAATCGCTTATTAATTTGTTGGCTTTCACGATTAAGCCAACTAAAATTTTTCAAAGATTTTTTCATAGGTACATAAAATGTTTTAGCCCACGAAATTTCCTCAGAATACTTTTTTCATTAAAAATTTCCTCAAAATTGATCGTTATTCGCTAAAGATGCGCCGGACATTAACACAGTTTGTTTATCTATTTCAACATATTTATTGACATTATGTTTTAATAATTATTATTATTATATACATTATAAATTCCAATATAAATCTTCAAAAAAATAATAATTGCATAATTTTTACTTAAATTAAAATATCTGTGGTTGAAATATCCTCAGATGGTCCCAAAAGGTTTAAAACAAAAAAACATCTGGTGTGCACATCACACAACTTTCCTTACCAAAATAGATGCTGTATCAATTACCAAATTTTTCGAGCGAGAGATTGATGATACCATTTTTGAGTTAATAGGAGTATCCGTTTCGAAGAAAGCGGTACTAACTTCAAAACGGTTAATCCCACGGACCTGATTTTGGTCTCAATCGATTTCTCACCCCCAAAAATGTCAAGGTCGATACCAAACACGGCTAGTTTAAGAAAAGTAATTTTTGCCCCCAAAAAGGGCGTTTTTGGGGTCAATTTTTGAAAAAATGGAAAAAGTTGAGTGGGGTATCTTTTTTGACATTCTTTTGGACGCTGAATCGAATGAGACCATTTTCAAGTCGATAGGACCAGCCATTTCGGAGATACAAACAAAATAACTTGCGTTTTTGTAATAACTTTTTTCAACGAATTTTTAAGGGTATATAGCGTACATAGCGTGTTAAGGGGGTCTGAGTAGAGTATGTTAGCAAAGTTTAATTAAAATCGTTAGAGGGGTTTTGGAGTAAATACCAAAAATGTGCTAAAAACTGGTCCCACGGTAAGACACCACCTCCGATTTGCTTCAAATTTACATGGGTTTAATTGTTTACGTGTTTGAAGATATCCTGTAAATTTCAGTTCGATCCGTCCAGCCGTTTGCCCTGTGCACTCCGGACACACACACAGACAGACCAATTGCCAAAAATGCATTTTTTGGACTCAGGGGGCCTTGAAATGTAAAGATATTATGAAAACTCGACATCGAATTTTTGGGTCGATCGCAATACTTACCTTACCTAGTATAGGGTAAGGAAAGTAATACAATACAAGGTTAATTTATATTACCTGTTTTTTCCGTCAAGTGATCGACTAGTATTAAAAACACTACCGCAGTTTCGGACGTATTCAATCGTCCATATCTTCTGGTGTAAAATTCGCTCACATGAGGTCGTCAAACATTAAAAAACTGTTACAACACATTGACATTACAACACATACACAAAAATATACAACAAACAACGCACAACATTCATATTTGAACCCAGTACCCGTGCGGGCAACTACGAACTAAATGTTGTGCGTTGTTTGTTGTATGTTTTTGTGTGTGTTGTAATGTCAATGTGTTATAACAGTTTTTTAATGTTTGATGACCTCATGTGAGCGACTTTTACACCAGAAGATGGACGATTGAATACGTCCAAAACCGCAGTAGTGTTTTTAATAAGTGGATCACTTGACGGAAAAAACAGGTAATATAAATTAACCTTGTATTAAGATAGTGATTCAGGGACCTTATCCACAATGAAAAAAATCCAACTTGATTATTGCTATTTTATTATGTTTAAAAGTAGGCCTAATACTTAAGTGGTAGCTACAAAGTTAAATGTTATGTTTAATTAGTTCCAATTCAATTACCGAATTTCCTACCACAGTCACTACTGAAAGAAACACTAAAATATAATACTTAATAACTCTCCAATGGTTAACTACATTACCTCTTAAACATCACAATAATAAACAATTGCAATGGAAAAATCACTATATAAATTTAAACATCAGTAATAAACAACCACCTAGACCACTTACTACTTATAAACTGATGGGGTCAAAAATTCGAAACTAATGATATGAGATATAACAGTATAATCCATCCCTTCTATATGATTAAGTTTAATTCTTATCGCTTGAATAAGATCATTTGTATAAAACTAATCAAAATTTGCAAACCAGTATCATAATAATTATTTAATACCTAACGAAAGTATTTGAACGCCAGTCAAGAATCAGGAAACTGCCATTCATCAACCGGCACAAAAATATCGTATCGGTTGCTCGGCCGTACAATATTTTGTGCGGTGAAGATTAATGTTGTAACGGCGGCTCGACTGTACGATATTTTGTGCGTTGAAAATTAAATAGAAACCCTGTCCGACTTGCAGCTTAAAGCAGAGAGCAAAAAACACTCTGTGTGTGTGTGTGTGTGTGTGTGTGTGTGTGTTAATGTGAATGTATATGTTCCATTCAAACCGATTAGGCCGACCTTTGTTCCCATTCATTTCTTATCTATTTTCCCCCAAAGTAATTATATTTTCCTTTATATTTTTGTGGATTTTTCCCCGGCCAAAATTTTCCCAGCTCAGTCCCAATTTCCCCCGAACCTTGTTTGGACGTATTCTGCAGGCCTTGATTTTTTCAGTGTAGCCAAATGTGTTGTCTATATGAGTAGATTACGTAATAAATTTAAAGGCTGATTTCTTACTTAAATTTTGTATTTTGTAAGTGGTGTTTCAGAATATGATATTAAGTCTGTATAAAAAGTTAATTGGTTTTTTACTATTTTTAGAATTTAATGTTTTACCCCAGTCATTGTAATATGGGTTTTTAACCTTATACTTATATACATTTTTTATGTGTTTCAGGCAGATTGATCTTAACTTGCTGACCTGGGCTGAAATATTACAACCTGATTTTAAATTTAATGTAAAATTCTTTTGTTAATGTAATAGTTTTTATATTGTTTTAAATAAAAAGAACTTGTTCAGATCGTTCTGCAAAACTGATTGTGATATGTAATTTTCCTATGCTGACAAATTTTTGCATGAAATTATGTTTTGAGTTTTAAGCCAATAACTATGTTATCTTTTGAGCTATGGTACGGCAAAATAATTAAACCGTTTTGTTTGTTATTCAAAAAGTACCTTTTTGTTTCTTAACATTTTGTTGTAAAGTTAGCAGTTTTTGAGATAGCCTACATTTGATATTAAAAATTGTAAATGGCTAATTGATTTACATGGTTTGAGCGTAAAAATACATCTTTTCTACTTCCAAAAATATCAAGTATTTAAAAAAAGCATTTGTTCATAGTTTTTGAATCTATAGAGTACAGAAACTAACAATGATTATTAGCGAATTTCCATAGGATAAATGAGTTATTGCAGTGGCCCTTATGGTGAGACCCAAGGTCGGGAGTAGCAAATGAACACTGATCATGGTCCCCAGAACACGTTTTTGGGTGTCATTAAAATTCATATATATGTGTTCGCATTCTAGCGGCCGCATTTTAAGTCCGATATGGTACATGTGTTGGTTGTCTATGTGGCTCAGACGAGTTCGTTAGCCAAAAAAAATCCAACAACCGGAAGTACGTTTTTTGACCGGAAGTAACTATTTTTTGAGATTTTTACTAAGAGAATGAAATTTTTTAGAGTCTTTTCTAAAACTATAAATGTAGGATGTTATTCTGCACATATTGTTTTTTTACGCGACCTTATAGCTCGCTTGGTTCCCCTAAAATCGACCAAAACGTAAAATACCATAAAAGTACCCGGTTCGAAGCCAAGTATCCTAGAACAAAATCACAGCATCATCTGCCGTGTCCAATTGTGAATCTAAACCATCCAGGGACCCTCTCAAACACTCACAAAGTTTGTCAAAATTAGTCGGGCGTTTAGGAGTTTTATGACATACGCATGTACAGAAGAATTATATATATAAAGATTACACAACCAAAATTGATTTAGTTTCATATTTTGTAAACTTTTTTACTTTTGTAAGTGATACATACTTGTATTTAACAATGTGTTCCCATAAAATGATGCTTTTTTATGGTAGGTAGCTGCTATCCTGAGTAATATTTTGTAATGGTATTGTTCTACTTGTCCGAAGCAGGGCAAAAATTTGTACCAAAATTTTAATTAAAAAGGACTGCATTATTTTGTCTACACAATAAGTACGTACTCCCGAAGTACCGATTTATGAAGAATGTGTAGTTTGGGTGTTGACACAAAATGCGAAGGAAGTCAGAGTTGAAGTGTATGCTTGTGACTTTATGTGAGGACTGTTGAATGGCTAGAGGGAGTGAGGTCAGGCCGATCAAGGCCAAGAAAAATATTGAAACTTTTTTAAATTAGATACAAATTTTGATGTGACAGTAGCAACATGTGAGTAATATTTTAGAAGTGAGCCAACTGGAGCCATTTGATAACAACAACAACATATTTTAGAAGTTAAGTACTGGTAGCCATTAAGGCTTGGAAAGCACTCTATAATATACAAGTAATACTAGAACAAACTTATCAATTCTTTAAAATACTAGTAAGTGGTAGAAGTAAAATTCTCATAAAAACAAAACTCATTTAAATTGTAAGCTTATGGGCTTTTTGACAACATTGTACTGTTTAAAATCAATTAAAAAATGTATTAATAATAGATGACTGGTAACAGCTTTGATGAGATTAATTGAAACAGAAATTCTATCAAAAATAGCCCTATCATGTGGTAAGTACAAACTGCATCTTACCATAAACATCAGATATCAAACATGAAAAAAAAATTACTTTGCTACTTAAATTCCAGTTACTCATCATAACTTAACCAACAACGAAATACACTTTATATTCAATTACTATATATTTTACATCCTGCATTGGCTGTTTACTTTGCGCGGTTGCACACTGCTGTGAGTGTGTAAAAATGCACATTATTAAGTAATTGTAGGAAAGGAAAAGTAAACTTTGCACCTGTGATACATCGTTCCATAACAATAAAAAATGACTACATTAGCTGTTTACTTTGCGTACAGTGCACACAGTAAACGGCTGGAGTGTGAAACTTACTTCTCCGCAGACCGCACTCCAGCTCACAGCCATGCGATAAAGTAAAACAAAGGGGTATAATCTTGATGCTGAACTTATATGGGTGTGGAAAATCATACTTTATTAAACAGCTGTAGGAAAATAATATTTAGATGTGTTTATTTAATGAAAACACAATAACTGACATAAATAATGAAATTGGACATTGTAACTGTTATAAAAAATATGGAAAACGGTTGACCCTAAAGGCCATCCATGTAACTTCCCGCTAAGTTTAATTACAACAAACACTATTTTTGGAAATTTTGAACTGCCATAACTTTTGAATGAATCAACCGATTTTTATGCGAATTGCGGCAATCGATGCAGTTTTTTAAGTCCATTGAAAGAATCAACAACAAAAATTTTTCAGATGAAAAGTTTCGGAGAAATTGAGGAAAAACACTTTTTTAAATTTTCTTTCGTTAACGATATTTCGCGAATGAATCAACCGATTTTTATGCGATTTGCGGCAATCGATGCAGTTTTTCGAGTCCATTGAAAGAATCGACAACAAAAATTTTTCTGATGAAAAATTTTGGAGAAATTGAGAAAAAACACGTTTTAATTTTCTTTCGTTCACGATATCTCACGAACGAATTAACCGATTTTGACCGGACTGGTAGCGATCGACGTCGCTTTTCAAGGTTAAAAGCTGATTAGATTTTGGAATTGGTCGGTAAAGCTGTTTAAAAGTTATAAAAAATAACACTGATTTAAAAAAATAACGGTTGACCCTAAAGGATATCCATGTAACTTCCCGCTAAGCCGTTTAAAAGTTATTCCAAAAAGACCTGATTTGAAAAAAATTTATTTCTTAGTTTTTTCGAAATTTCTTAGAACCTACCGGTCCGAATTAGTTGAAATTTTCAGGAAATCTAAGTTTGATGGAACTCTTTAGAACGCCGTTTGGTAGGATCCAATCGGTTAAGCCGTTCAAAAGTTATAAGGGGGTCACATACTTACATACACACATACATACAGACAGGATGACACCATCTCGGGAGTGGTCAGGGAAGATTCCTAGGACCTCAAAATGTCGAGATCTGATAAATACTTGATTTTCGAAAAACGGGGTGAAACCAATAACTTCCCGATTTTAGAAAATTTTCAATTTTCTTAGCGGGAAGTTAAAAATATCAGATTTATGCTAAAAACTTAAAAAATTAGATACATACATAGATAGTTCACATAATGGCATTAAAATACATTAAACATAATTATGATTATTGAGATTTATGTAGCTATAATTTTCCACATTATTGTTTGCAGCTGTTGTTGTGGATCAAGTTTACTAGTAGAAATTAACAGAAGCAACTTCAAATGCTCATTAGTTAATTTGTAGCTGTACATATCTTCTATATATACAGTACTGTATTTCATTTTGGATAATGTTTTTCCACACAGATTAGTAGTGCCAGAAGTAGAAAAAGCCATGAGCATATTAATATGCAACTGATCAAACTGAAAGGGTGAAAGATTTTTTTTAAATTTACAATAATGTTGACTAATTATTTTCCTTTAAAAATATTGTTGCACTACAAATCAATAATTTTCATTTGAAGTTCTGGGGCAAGGGTTTCTGAATCTGTGTTAAAAGGATTTTGAAAAATCTTTATATCGTTTGAAATGGCATCAACATTTGAAAAACAAGCTCAAAATTTTTTGTAAAAGCTACCGTAAATTGAGATTGAAACAAAACAATTTTTTGTCGAAAGAACTTAATATTAGTGTATAAATGAGGCAGAAGAAGCGATCTGAAGCGTCCGGGCTCTATCACAACACAAGTTACAACAGAGGCAACTTCCTCCGTTTACTATCCCTATGGAGACTTTTGTTTTTTAAATTATTTTTGGTCAAAATTCTTAATTAAAAACTACTTTAGTCACCCCTAAAACTTGTAATACACATGTCTTGTTTGAAAAACTTGCTAACATAAACATATTTGATAGTTAACAAAAGTAATACTTTCAATTTTCGTTGAATTAAAACAAATAAACGGTATCAGTTAACTGACACAAACTTTCTCCCAACTTACTGTAATCAAAATAATATTGTTTTTAATCATTTTATTTTTTACTACTTTTTAGAACAAAACAAAAAAATAATATTCTACCTACGTCAATCGTATAAAAAAATTATTGTCCCAGGCAGGATTCGATCGTGTAACCTTTGAATTACTGGCCGTGCTCGCTACCGTGGTGCTACCCTGTGCGGCCGCTGCCGCGTGCTAGATTGACAACACAAACTTGTTTATTTGTAAACATTTCCCCATAATTATAAAACGCCGAAGTTTTGATAAAAGCGGGTGGTGTCATTTTGTTTGGCATCTTAAGCACTATAAATACTGAAAATTTGATAAAAATCGTTAGAGATGTTTTTGAGAAATTTGCATTTTTGTCGTTTTTTAGGGGAAAATTACCCTTAAAAATTAAAAATTCCAAAAAATGAAAAAAACACCTGGAGATATTAGGGTTTAGTACCTACATACCAAATTTCGTGAAAATCGGACCAATAGTGTCCTCTCTGGTCGTGTATACCGACTGACAGACAGACACCACTCTAAAAACACTTTTTTGGGTTCAGGGAGCACCAAAACAAAAAATTCCACTAATAATATTTTTGGGTTCAGGGAGCACCAACACAGATAATTGCACTAAACAATTTTTTGGGGTTCTGGGAGCACCAAAACAGATAATTCAACTAAAAATTCAAATTCGAACATTTTTACGAAAACAATACTTTCTCCATATACTACGTATAGGGTGGAGAAAGTAAAAATGTACCGTCAAAAATTAATTAAAGAAGGCACTATTTAAACAGGAAATTTCCCTCTGAATAATTTTGATATCATGATATTTTTATTCAAGTTAATTTCATAAATAGTATATTACGTACACAACTAAATTTAAAAAATGAACTTATTCATTTTCATAAAGGTGTTTGGTGCATATAAAAAAATGGTAGTAGTTTAAATTAATTTAGGAAACGCTTATAGCAATGAATAATAAAATTGAAATCAACTAAAAAATGTATGCAATTGTGCTAGTACATTCTGATGCTGTAAGTGTAAGAGATATACTGGTTGTAGAACACATATATTTTGATGAAAATAAGATGGAAATGATATAAATTTAAGCTATTAAACGCCAACGTTTTCGGTCATTTGACGTTATCAAGGGACATCCATCAAAGATATTGCAAATATTTATTATGGAAGCCTTTGTCTTGTGACTTTTTAAAGGTTGCTGAAGCTGTTTTTAAGATAAATGAATTCTTGCCACATTTTTATGTGTTACATTTCCAAAAAGTGGGCGTTTAATATTGTTAAGACTACAAATGTTTATATACGGGATTCTAACTAGAAATAATATAAATTAAAATAATTTAAAAATCAAGTTTCCATTAACTTAAAATTGTAAAACCTTTTCTGTAAAAAGGAAATACTTTAATTTGTAAATAGCAGTACTGTAGAAAGTGCTATTTAATATTGGTTGAACAATGTAAACAAGTCTGATCACCCCTAATAGCCACTTAGGTAATGAAACTGCTGTTCTCTGTGGAAAATGATAAGTTCTGGTTTCAGACTTTTTCCCATAATTTCATGGTTTTGGCTTCCAATATACTAAATACCATTACAGATATAAGGCAGATTTTTGTAGCCCTTTGAAGAAAAAAAAACATCCCCTAAGGTATCAAACTCCGAAATGCTTGAAAATTTAATCACAATTGTTAGAGCCGTTTTTGAGAAAAGTGGATTTTTCCATTATTTTAAGGGTTTTTATGGGAAAATTACCCTTAAAAACAAAAAATTCACTAAAATTGAAAAAAAAAAAAAACGCCTGGAGATACTGTGGATTAGTACCTCCATACCAAATTTCATCAAAATCGGACGACTGGTTTAGGCTCTAGGTCTGATAACATCCACACACACAGACAGAACTCCGAAAACCACTTTTTTAGTTTCAGGGGGACCCAAAACGGATATTTCCACCAAAAACACAAACTCGAAAATTTTTACGAATACAATACTTTCTCCATATACTATGGTATAGGGGGAGAAAGAAAAAAGATCCCCTAGGTTATCAAACTCAAAATTAGTTCTAAAACTAGCTGACCCGTGCGAAGCATTCGCATTCTAACTTACTTAAATCCCACTTAATTAAAGTACACACCGTATATTTAGTATCGTATAGTGCTTCAATGTAGTGGCGTAACGGCAGCTCTCCTCCTCTAGCTGGGTATTGTTATCATCAGTGTTGCCAACGCCAGAAAAATATCCCTACAACTTACTTGATCTTACATCACTGTTACTTTCGGGTTCTTTATTTCTTTTTTTTTAATTTTTTCGTATAATTGTATTTTGTATATATTTTCCGGTATAGCGGTTAAGGAAAGCTTTAAAATGATGCCACATTCATGTAATTTGATGATGTATTAAGGTAGTTATGGCGTACCGACAAAAAAAATGGCCTTGAGAAATAATATATGTGATAATATTTCGTTTTACTTATAGCAATAAGATTTGACAAAAATATAACCTAGAACTCTTATAACAAAATAGAATGGTACATAATATTTTTTAATAATTCTAGTGGTAATCCATTTCTACTGATACTGACTTTTAAATAATTGTTTGATAGAAAAACACCTGACTAAATTATTAATACAATTTTTTTCCTTTCTCTGAGAGTTATGGCGAAGTCATGGACGCTTTTGACCCAGAATAGGGTCACATCTATATTTAGGGTGTCTATTTTAATTGGTTCACCATTGTGATCTCCAAAATTGCAAGATGTGGAGCAAACTTCTCATCTACTTTTTAGTGATCATTAAAAATATGAACTTGAAATTTCATAAAATTTGCCGCCATTTTCCAATATGGCGGTTAACTTGATAATTTGTAATGAAACACCTTATATTTTATGGTTTATTCGAACTCTGCAGACCAATTTAAGATTTTTTTTATTCTTGAAAAATTTTTCATAAATAACTTTAGGAGTTAAAGCATCTGAAAATATAAAATTCAATATTTTGCTTATGAGCTTAAATGATAGTTTACAATTATTATTCCAAATTGAATTTAACTTTTTGTAGTTAAGATGTAACGATATCGAACAGCTGTCAAAGAACCTTGATAAAAGTACAGCTGTCCAGAAATGGACCAAACAGTTTATGGAGAACCTAATTTGATCATGACCCTCTCTAATCCTAAGAGGGTTTTCCAAATATGATGGTTTTTTCCATTTATCGTGCCTTTGTTGGTCGTGTATTTCATCTGTATAAATAATGTTTGGCAAGAAGTGCGGATTATCTACACCTTCAAGCATACTATACGATTGCGTATGTCAAGTGTGGTTGCGTGGATCTTGTTATAAATTTGAAGCACAAATTTGTTTAAATTCCATGTTACGGTATCCAAGTCACTTAACAACTGCAAATTATAGTTACCTATAAAATGTGTTAAACTTGATATGTAAGTTGGTTTTCATCAGTTTGGTTTTTATATTTTGAAACCTAAATACCATGTTTGCCTGACAGGCTTCCAATTTAAATTCCATGTTACGGTATCCAAGTCACTTTACTAATAACAACTGCAAATTATAGTTACCTATAAAATGCTTCTGATATCCCCACCTCTTAGCTTCCAGTATACCCCTAGTGCTCCCTTGTGTACATCAGTGTCTCGCGCGGTAGATAACGTAGCGCTACTAAAGTTAACCTCGCAAATGAGGACCATATGTGTCGTTTTTATACGTGTGCGTGTGTAGTGTCTTTTTATGTGTTTGTGTTTTTTGTAACATTTAACGACCTCCAATGGAGCGATTTTTCATTCTGATGATGGTACCACGGCCCTGAAACGCGTAAATTAAGAGTATAAAAGAAGTCACAAGACGGACAGATTCATCATTTTATAGGTAACTATAATTTGCAGTTGTTACAAATTTGTTTGTTTGTTGAATGTCAGGCAATGTAAATATCTTTCACCATTAAGATTTGTAGGTAAAAACCGGACAAACAATGGTTCACTCCTAATACCTTCCCATACATTTATGGAGTACTGATGTTGGAGACAGTTCTGCATAATTTCATGGGGATTTTCAACTGACCAAACTTGCGTGTTGTAGAACTTAACAATGGATGTTTTTGAAAATTTGGTTTCATTTGTAAACAAAACATTTTTCAAGAAATTTCTTCTAGCACACTTTAGAATAAATCGTTGAGACAGACCAACGCTGTGATGTCAATCATTAGGTAAAAAACTAACATGAAGTAAGATACAGTTGCTCTTCATGCAGTAAACTCCATATTGTTTAATTACTAATGTTAAACTGCATGGTTAGCTCTCTTGTACTTTTTCCAGGGTGGATAGATATTTCAACCAACACTTTTCCTCAAATTCAGGTGATCTTATTGAACGTGGAAACTTCTGACGTTTCAAACTTTCCGACTATCTGAGTTGCTGATGAATTACTGTAAAGGTTGAGTGACAAGTTAAGACACGATTTGGAAAGTGTTCCTGAAACAGGCGCCTTGTTTCTATGCTGACTGTACATTAAGTGCATCTCAGCCATTTCTAAGTTACTAAAGTTCAAAATCATCTGTTATTATCCGTAAGGTGTTTCCAAATAGCAAAAAACAGTGTATCAATTTGTTGTCAATATGTTTCATGAAGCTACACCATAACTTTTTGTAGGTAACAGGTTTTTTTGGATTGAACATTAAACGTGCTCAAAAAAGCTATTCTTTGTAATTGTTTGTGGATTCTTTGTAATTGTTTTGTTTGACATCCTTTATCATAATATATGATCATGTGACTTCACAAACTATTTCAATGGAGGTAAAACACTAAAGGATGGGGTCGGAAGGAAATGGTTATATAAAAACCATTAAAACGACTGTTGTTAGTGTCAAATCGATAATTTTCAAGATTGCTGAGGCTGAGATGACGAATAGTGACACTCTAAAATTATTTTAACTAATATTTTACGCAGGAAAAATAAATTCCGTAGTACAGGAAACATTGTTCCATAGTAATGTATTGTTATTCAAGCTCCTAACATATAAGGTGGGAAATACAGAGTCATACAAAAGTCCGACCACCTCTTAATAATTGTTGCACATATCAACTACGTACTGTCAGAAAAATATTTAAATTAAAGTGTTTGACAAGTAGTATTGAAATTATTCTCCAAATCAGTTATTTTTATAATGTGATGTGTTGTAATCAATATTTAAAATCAGCTGTTCAACAATGGACTTCGTTTACATAATATCAAAATACATTGTTATGGTTTAGATTAGCTTTCCTTCTCGTGTGTACAATTATAATAATTTGTCCAACGACTGATTTTTTCCAACAGTTAAGTGATCAAGTAGAATAATCTGCTTCTCTATTTTTCAAGTAAGTTAAGTATTTTCTTCTTTCGGTGGTGCATGTTTTAATAATAATGTCTCTCAATAAACACGGAAGAATAACAATTTGGAGATAGATTGGAGGCTTTGGAGATAGACAGTGGTCGACCTGTTCAGTGCTACTTTTTAAGAGCGTGTTCCTATTTCAAAACTTACCATTTCGAGACCTGTTGAGCGTTTTAAACAAACAGGCAGCGTTCAGAATAAAGCAAGAAGTGGAAGACCCAAAACCGCTACTTTCGATGGTAAATCTTTGAAGGTATTACAATCGTTTATTGAAGATACTCATTTGTCTTCTCGAAAAGTAGCACTAGATCACGATGTTAATGATCATTCTGTTCTCAAAATTTTAAAAGATAATAATTTTAAGCCATACAAAGTTCACGTAGGGCAGAAACTCTCCAATGAAGATTTTGATCGAAAAATGGAGTTCTTCGAAATTATGATGGCTAAAATTGATGATGATAATAATTTGTTAAATAAAATGTTTTCAGCGATGAAGTAACTTTTTTTATTAAATGGTGAAATAAGGAAACTAAACTATAGTCTAGATACTGATCTGATGAAAATCTGCACTAGTATAAAGAAACTCATACCCAATATCCATTGAAAGTTAATGTTTGGATGGGTATTGTTGGACAGCAAGTTATAGGGCCCCATTTTCATAGATGGAAATTTAAATTCTGATAAATATGCAGGAATGCTTCAGGAACAAATTATTCCACAAATACAAAAAATATTTGGCCCCGAATTTCAAAATGTAGGGTCTCAACAAGTTGGTGTACAGCACATTTTGGTCATCAAGTATAAGTGGAAAGGTTTCCTGTGAGCTGTGTAGTTTGGATGCGCAGTGGGTCTAGGCGTCAATAAGGTGGTGGGAGAAGCGGCCGTCTCGATTTGTTTCGTGTGTTGTTAGGCTCCTCTCCTGTTTTCCCTACAATGTCTCTGTCAGTCCCCACGCGGCCTCAAACTACAGCCTTGTACCTCCCCTCACGCACTGGTAAGAGCTCACATGAAACCTGACGAGTTATACACAATATTTTAAATGCGGCTTTTCCAAGGCGTTGGATTGGTCGAAGGGGTGAAGTTGAATGGCCTGCAAAATCACCCGACTATGGGCTATGGTATTTCTTATGGGACAACATTCAAAATATCGTCTACCAAACTAAACCACCAAAAATATTGATAATTTGAAAAATGAAATTCAAGAAGCTGCCCGAAATTTGTCTGTGTCAGCTTTGGTTAGTGCAGTTCATTCATTTTATAATCGGCTAGCCCACTGTTAGGCAGTTGGTGGAAAACATTTTGAATATTTGATTCATTGAATTTTGAGTAAATGCTTATACGGTACTATGATGTATTTTACATATGTTTTTCAATAAAGCAATTTTTTTAAAAATGTATTTCTAGTTAACTATATGACATTTAAAACGAAATGCCACATGACCTACCTTACCATTTAAAATTTTTCAGTTACAGCCATTTTGATTTTTTCAAAATAATTATTGATTTTGAGTGGTTCAACCAAATAAGGTACTCCCAGGGCCGTTTTTAACCTCGCTAGCGCCCTAGGCACTTCAAACAATTGCGCCCCTCATACCTGATTTATACGGAGGGGGGGGGGGGTTGAGGGGGAGGTTCTGGGAGGTATGGAATACTAATCAAATAATAGGGGGTCCAAAAAACCCAGCAGATCATTTCTTTTTGAGTTCTTGATTTGCCAGTTTTGGTTCGGGAGGGAATTTCCCTTAACTCTCTTTCTATCCGTTGGCTCTTATCATTACTATTCTTTTGATTTTGTTGGAGAGTCAGAGAGTCTTACCATTATCCACCACCTATGGACCCGTCGTGTCCCGGACTGGCAACCGGCAGCCGTAAGGAGTTTCATGGCCTAAACATTCTTCTTCATAAATTATCAGTTACCTTACGGAATCATTTTCCGCCTTCTTTATTTTTTTTCGTATTCAAAATTTGGCGCCCCAAATCCTTTGCGCCCCTAGGCACGTGCCTATTCGGAAAAGCAGCCCTGGGTACTCCAAATATTGTTGTGTGGCATATCGTTTGAAACTTATTTAATTCTGAATCCAAAAAGAATAATAATTACCGTAATATATATATATATATATATATATAATAGTAGGTACAGCAAAATGGGGCATAATCGGAAAAAACGATTTCGTTGTTTTTTTACAGCAATTTTTAATAATTGGTTAAAGATATGGATGTTCAAATTTCACCGTTATTTTTCTCTTGAAATTCTACATTAAAAATGACATATCACATGACCGTTGACCACCATATTGCGGCAAAGAGGACAACCCGTGAGCAAGAAAATGCTCTAGAATGTTATCATAATGTTTAATTAGCCTATATTATTAAACAAATAAATCAATGTAAACAGCAAAAATATAATTTTAAAAGACAAAGTTACATTCAAGATGGCGGACAAATGTTTTGAAATCATCAACTCCTATAAAAGCGAGTGTACGTACGTACGTATGTAAGTAAAATATAATCTAACAGCTGATTTCACCCATCATCTGTAATACTTAAACAAAACCCAAAGTAGATTATACTTTGGGGTTATGTTTACAACTTCAATCAATATAATTTCTTATGAAGTTGGTTTTTGTTAATATGAAATAAAGAACTAATGTGAGATATAATGTTTTTATCATCAATATATTATTCGTTTATACAACTTTAGAAGAAATACCTATTCGTTTAACTTCGGACACATTCATATATCTTCGTAAAACATGTAAACATATTCGATTATGAATTTATTTATTCACTGTAATAATAATAACTTCTAAATCATTTAGGGCCTATTTGATCTATCAATATGAAATAAAAAGCAATTAAAAGATAATATTTTTATCTTTAGATATAACATAATGCATATAAATTAAATTTTTTAATAAATAGACCTAGGTACTAACAGTTTTATAATCCCTTTAACTGTGTACATTATTTACCGAGTTAAAAATCCCCGTCAGCATAGTTAGGCCTAGATAAAGTGAGTTGTTTTTAAATTGTTTTTTTTTTATAATGTATTTCTGATGTGTATCTTATTAATATGCCAGTGATTTTTCAAGGGGGCTTAAAAAATATAAAGTATATTTATATATTTATATAATATTTTTTTTCTAGTAATAAAATATATAATGTACAAAAATTTAATAGGTTCCTGAAAGTACGGAGTTGATATGTGCTACAATTTTTAAATTTTTAAGGGATGGCCGGATTTTTGTATCAGACTGTATATAAGGCTCTATAATAATCAAGTTTGTTTGCTACTAAGCTATTAAATTTTATGTAATGTAATAATAATGCCCCTAAGCCAAAACAATGTGAGCTAAAAACAATCTTTTAGATTGAAAACAAATTAATTTAGAAGTTATCAATGGTTATTATATTTTTTAATAATTTTGTTTGGGAGGCTTGAACCACTGAGCCTTATAGACCTTAGTAATACTATTTTCGCAATAATTTAATAATCAACTAGGATTTTGTTTCTTGTTTGTCGTTTTGAGTAGTAGCAGTTCCATTTTATATGTACCATTTATACTAATTTCAAGGTTCTATTTTATAAACCAATCGTTAATCGTAATTCAAGACCATTGATCAGAGAACAGAGCATATTTTTGTTATATTATACAGGCATAGGCTATTACAGTCAGTGTTCTAGAGCTAGAGTGCAGTCAGCAGTGTTGACAATTATTGTAAGACGTATTTGTCTTTCTGCGTTTAAGTCATTTCATTACCAATTTTCAATTTTTACGGAGTCAAAGTTCTCGTGTTTTAGGCATTGTTTTGGCACAATGACCGTGATAACAAAACCACTTAGCGAAAAAAAGGCTGACCATCAAGAACAGCCTTTAGTTACATCTGAAGTTTTGGTAAGTGGATTTGCAAACTTGTTTTTTTAATTTCGTACAGTAATTATAAACCTTCTTAGTAGCCTACATAGCCTAATAGGTGTTTTTTTAAAACTTACTGAAACTAATGGAAATAGCAATTGAGTACACTGTTACTTTATAAAATGCAACCAGACTAGAATTTTGTACCATTGGACATTTCAATGAGTCTAAACACGCAAACCAGTCTCATAAATATTATAGTGGCAAAATTTACAATAAGCCTCCTCGCCATATTGAGGCAAAGGTGACAACCCGTGAGCAAGAAAATGTTCTAGAATGTTATCATAATGCTTAATTGGCCTATATTATTAAACAAATTAATATTATAAACAGCAAATATAATTCCAAAATTTAATAGTACAAATTCTAAAGATTGAAACCAAAAATAAACTTAGGTAGGCCTACTTCACGACATTTTAAATATATGTGAATTAATATTTCACAAAGTTTACATATAATGGCGGAAGTTTATTCATGACCCCTCTCCAAATTGCAGCAATGTGCTAACGTAACAAGGGCCCAAATGTATTCTTTACACCGATGAAAATAAAAAAATAGCCTGAAGTTCCAACTTAGTCTTTAGTCACAGTAGCCTATGGTTACATCTGCATAGATAGTAGAATGTGCTTAGGTTGGCAGGACTACTCTATTTCCTAAAAAAGGTCCTCGTTTGCAAACATATCAGCTGAGGTAGTATAAGTAAAGTTACGCAGCTACAAAGTTTCTGCGCAACACAGGAAAATGATGAGACTACCATTGCCGTACTACCCTATTCCACTGAGTTTACTAGAATACCGTAACAAAGAGTCACTTTAGTTGTAGGCTAAATTTATTACTAAAACAAACAATGATTTTTTGTTTATCAGAATAACTTACATGTCACAAAAAAGCAAAATACTATAGTATTGTAAATTTTCATTTTTTAAACTCTAAACAATAAATATAGGCTAAATACTAAAGTATATAAAGACGTAACTATACAAATTGTATACAAATTATAATTACATCAACCAAACCTTAGAATCTATTTGCAGTTAATAGACTCATGAATAAAAGTGGTAAATAGGCCTATTGTGTTTCTCCCATCCCGTGTCTTTCTGAAAAAAATTGTTTTCAAAACTTGACAGTCAAATTTAGCTTCCTCTTGTTGTTAGTCCTAGATCCCCACTGCATTTAAGTGTATGTTCAAGGGTATAGTGATGAGTTAGTAGAAATATGAAGCTGAGGATACTGCACTTATTCAATATCACAGCAGTCGACAAGCTTTAACTGTTTGTTTGTGTTGAAAATCATGTCTTTTAGTTTCTTTTTTATAATTCTTTAGATAAGACAAATCATTTTTGGTCATCTTAACAAAATGACAGCTAGCTCTAATCATGTAAAGTTTGCTTTATTCTGACAAACTTATGCAAACAAATTTGCTGTTTTCTTTTATGCCAACTTTCCCCATTATAAATTTTGTTTTTGGTAACCGATGATTCAAGGGCATTGGGCTAACTTATTCAAGGATTGTAAACTCACTGCCATTAAATTAGGCGGGTTAGAGAAATATCGGTGTTGCCAATTCGTAGTTATTTCTACAACTTACACCCGTCATGTAAAGGTTTTGAAGCGCAAGGTAGTGTGCTTTC
>JAGFPH010001293.1:255057-284735 GCA_018207615.1 Philaenus spumarius
GATTTAAACGGATGAATTATTTGTTTGATAATGAGAATCTACTTACAATAAGGAATGTGATGAAACTATTTGTGGATGATGGTTCATTAATAGTTTAAGAGTTAGTCACTTTAAGAGCTCTTTCTTGCAGTGGTAGTTTCGAGTTAGGATTGTATTCACTGATGAAATATTAAAGATAGTCACTGGATACTTTTAAAGTTAATTATTTGGAGATATTGGTTATCAAATGTAGGGATCGTTTTATTGTTTTAATAGATTGGTGGTCCGTGGGCTTGGGTATCTAACAATGTTGAAGAAATGTATTGATTACTTACCTGGCTGCTGTAGATTAATACTTAGCTATTTACATTTGTGTTGAAACTGAATTCGGTGGTTACTTCTTGTTTTGGTACTTTACTGGGTTTGAGGTTTAAGATCTGTTGATGTGTAGTGTTGAATTTTGTTTTGTATAATTTTGGAGTAAATGTTAATGCTTTTCCTTTGCTTTGGTTGGTAGCTAGGTTAAGAATGATAATAACCATGTCTTTCATCCCATTGTTGCTCAATAATAGTTCTTCTTCTCCCATAGAAGTAGTACAGTTTCTTGTTGGTTTCTGTATCCAGATCCTGGTCATTTATGGTTTTACAATTCCTTATTTACAATTATTTGAATAACACTTGATGATATTCATGAGATGAGTAATTTATACATGATGAATGATAGATGCATATTTCATATGGTGAAAACCAAAATAAACCAAAGTAAGAAAATCCAACAAAGTGAAAAGTTTCATAACTTCGGCAAAAATGGGACAGTAAAAAAAACGGTAAAAAGGTCTACTTGTTCTAAGATCATGCCAAGAAAGTTTGAAAAGTCGGAAAATTGGTAAATCTTCTAGAATCTAGAAAAAAACACAAGCACTCCTAACTTTACCCAATGGGGCAACGCAGGAATCCCAGTTCCAGCCATCTCTATGGGTTACAAGGAACCAGCAAACATCTGCATAGAGAAAATAACCAGAGAAAGCGCAGTTATGTAAATCTCTAGGAGAGAAAATAATACAAATTTCAAACAGTTCAAACCCGGTTTTATCTGTTAGAAATCGGACAAGTCCAAGGTTTCACAGAAGATAGTCGAAGGACATGCCTATCGAAAACCTAAAAATGATAAATAACAAAAATTTTAACAATAGAAAGAAGAAAAACTTAATAAATAAAACTAGCGATATGATGTAACTATAAAACTAACCAGGAATCCGGGGAAAATAAGGAAAAGTTTTATGTGTGCAACATAAAAAGTTATAGCTAAATTAATAATAGGAAATGGAGGTAGGCCTAAATCAGAAGCAACCAGTTGGAAAAACTTTTGTGCCGAAAAAGAGAGAAGCAAAAATACCGTATGTCGTTTCAACAGTCCTGTTTAATTGTCAAGGAGGTAATCACGTTCTCATTTCAATTTGATAAAAATCATAGAGGAGGTAACCATGTTTATTCAAATCAGAGAAAAATAATGAAATGCAATTACAGTTGATTAAAGAAGACGTTATGTTTTATATCATCCATGGCTCTTAAAGCTACAATGACGCAAAGTAAAAACAGCAAAGCACGAGTTTCAATCATTGGAAAAAGTGACAGAGTGCATACTACTTTGGGATTAACTCAGGAGGATTCTAGACTAGAGGACCAAAAGGAGCAAGTGTGTGTAGATACCAGGTAATCTTACATCAGGATCCAGGGCGACTCTAGACCTTCAGGAACTTCTCCAAACGTACTCATCATATCACCCAAGGTACTGCTTATATCTCATAGGCCTAATTAGCACAATCAACAATATTGACAAACTGTAAATTCAACTTGATAAAATATTCAGGGGTAAAGATTAAGTCTTAAAATAATTAAAGAGCAAAAGTAAGGAATGGTATCGTAAGAAACGATCAGACGTTACTATTTCTGCGAGGAAAGGCTAGCCAGGAGCAGTGCGGTAGCTTCAAGAAGCAGAAGAAAGAGCGGGTCGTCTTGATTCACTTTACAATATCTTAGTTGAAATAATAAATCAGTTTGATTTTTATCTACCAAGGTGTTTGTCCAACTGCATGAAAACATGATTCACCAAGTGTAATATTCCGATTAAATGGGGCAAGTTCCGATTGTGGTTAAGTTGTTTATTTTATTTTTGCTCAAAAGGTTGGAGAATGGTGAAGACGTAAGACAAGTCTTCAAATAAAGAAAATAGTCTGTACATTTTTTTCAAAACTCAACACAGAAGGAGTGGAAATAATAGTGAATATGTTCAAAGATGGCAAAATAACTCATATTCTTTAAGATATAGAGAGATTGTTTTTAAAACATATAGAAGATGCTATTTAAAAAAAGCATGATGACACATAGTCATGTCGCTCAAAACACTGAAAATATTTTACTTAACATCTTAGTAAAATTTCTATCTCAATTGGAACATTGTTTTTTTAATTAAAATCTTACAATGCATCATCAATAAGTCATTACATACAGACATTTCCTTTTTATAGTATACTATATATGTGGAGAACATTATAAGCAACAACATAAGAAAAGATAGGTTACCAGATGAAAGTAAAATATTGCAGAAGCCAATTTTGTTTGGTTACAATTCAATGATAAAAATAATATAATGTACGATAGAAAGTCCCACACATGTTGAACAAACACAAGTGGTATTTGTATATTCAGTAAAGTACCTAGTACAATGAGGAAAGTGTGGTTGATAGGAAAGATGATCTATGAGAATAATCAATCAATATTCTTGTCTTGTCATTACATATTTAACTTTTCCTAAAGCACAACTTTCATTTAACTTGCAAATGGCTACCTTTGTGATGAAATCTGAAGCTATATCTTTTTTTCTGCATGAAGACATTTGCGTTCTACTGTGTACAGTAGAACATTGAAATAACGAATGTCAGGGGGATTTGCAAAAATTCGTTATTCAAGGAATTTGCTAAATCGAGGTTCGTAATATCGAGGTTATGCCAGCCAATATTTCGTTATATAGAGGTTCAGAAAATCGCACCCTCTCCAGTAGGAAGATAAGAGGTCACTAACTGGTAGCACTGCAAAAACCCCGCCAGAACAATAGAGGAGGGAGGGGCCGCCATTATAGGCTCATGTCTGGACACGTCGTCTTTGCGTATTATTGAATTGTGGCATTAGTTTCAGTTGAAAATTCGTTGTGTCAAGAATCGGAACATGGGAATTCGTTATAGAGGTGGACTACGTTATATAGAGGGTCAGTGTTCCTGAAATTCGTTATGTAGAAGTTTTTAATTGTATTTCCCAGAGGTTAAAAATTCATTATATTGAGTTTTTCATAATATTTTCTTCGTTGTATAGAGGTAAAATTTGCATTGAGTGTTATGGAAAGTTGAAGGGGATTTAAAAAAATTCGTTATATCAAGGAATTCGTTGTATTGAGGTTCGTTATATCAAGGTTCCACTTTAGGCCCTACAGTTATTTTTTAGTAATATTTTAAGTGGAAAGTAATAGAAATTAATGCTCATAGATCTTCAAAATAATCTTTTTAGGAGAAAGTATTAGAGAGATGTTTTAGGAATTTGATTATGTTTCGTGAGTTTGATTAAGTGTTATTACAATCTCTTGCAAATACTGTAATATTCCTCCAGCAATATACTGTGTAAGGCCTTCTCTGATTTTCTAAACGTATGGTGAAAATAGAAGCTAACAAACTGAGACCTTTTAAAGATAATTTTTGTATTTGATGGTCATAAAGTATTCTAATTTATCTGAAGGATGTGGTTACTCGTTTTTGCTTAAATTTGCTCTCCGTTGTTTTATGACGTATCATAGGCATTCATTGTGCAATGGCATAAGTTATTATCTGCTTTGTAAAATAAAAATATTAGAGAAATTTAATAATGTAATCCAAACACTCGAAGTTATATTGAATCTCCTGGAGGGAGTGAAAAAAGAAATGGAATTGAAAACTTGGAGGCTGAAACAATTTTTAAAACTATAGGACTCAAATGCCTTCAACATTTTACCAATAATTGTATTAGGCCTACCTTTTGTTTGAATTTGAAGAAATTTTGTTATAGAACAATCTTTTATAATACAGCAATGAAAAAACTAGTTTTAATAAAATTTAATCTTCATTCAATAATATATTGTTTTTTCTAAAAGTAAAAATAAAATAACAGAACACAATTCTCACAAAAAATAAGTTTATTGGTCAAACGCGTTTCAACGACAAAGTCGTCATCTTCAGTGACACATGAGCTACAACGCTACAACTAAATTATAACTATATTGTTTTAAGTACAATTAAAGCCTGCGTAAAATGACAAAATCACATTTTTCTTGTGATAATATCAGTTATAAATTGTTTGATACAGAGTTGTTATTGTGCTTATTAAAAAAATGTTCAAATTAGGCCTATGTGTGATTTTAAATTTTTATTAGGTGGTCTTTCTTCTCCTTCAAAAAATTAATACAGATTTTATTAGATCAAATAGCAATTAGTAAATAAATAATAATATTGGGTCACTAATAAACAAATTTTGCTTTTACTGTATAACCTATAGAATCTTTGTCAACCATGACATTGCTTTTGTATCAGAGATAGGTATTATCATTTAACAGCTGACAAAACACTAGATTTAAAAAGACATGTTTATCCAATTTCAAGGTTAGCAATATGGTTTCAAGATAATGGCATGATATACATGGAAAGTGGTTACACTGAAGAATATTTCTCATTTATAAACAGAATATTTATACTGTTTATAAAAAATAGTATAACTCGCTTTGCTCACTAACCCCCATGGTAACTCATGCCAAAGCAAATAGAAACAGATCATAGTATTGTAGGCCTATAATATGATATTTTAACTGAATTGAAGATCGATTAGGACAGAGGCACTTGAATCTGGTAGGGGGTGCGGTATCCTAGGTCCTGACGCATACGCAGTAGGGTCAGTTTTTTTTTCTGTGAATCACAGAATTTTTTATATAATAAAGTGATATTAACATAACCTAAAAACTCTGTTGTTGCTAAAATATACTCGATTCGAAATTTGCCAATTAAGTTGCTATGGTAATAAAAATGTCAATGTTTTCAAGAAATGTGACTGTGTTGGTTCAGTGTATAGCCTAGACAACGAATGCCCAAAAGGGGGGGGGGGGGCTAGAAGGAAAGTCAATAAGCGGAAAGACCAACTATGGTACATTGTTTGGGGTACCTAGTAGTATAACATACTAAAAGTCCTTGACCCTAGGGGTGGCGGAAGAGGAGGGGAGAGGGAGTTAAAGGTACCATTTTTTGCCTAAATCTCAGTAGGGGTTGCTTATACAAAAAAAATATATACGCATACAAAATTAAAGCTGACAAAATTCTCTACATTTTATGTACCTATAGTATTTTTGCTATCTGTAACCGTTAGTGAGATATATATACGCTCTCGAATATCGGTAATTTTAAAAAAAAAGTTTCTTCGCATTGGAATACTTTATTATTTGTTCCCCACGCGGTCTACCCTCGTGAGCTCTCTCCAGGTCTTATCTCGTTCGTAGAAAGACAAATTATTGCGTATTTCGCCTCAGTATATTATTTTATTTTATTATTACTATTATGTCGCTATGTCGACGGAAAAATGTTTTGTTTCTCGCTTTAGTTGAGTTAGTTTATATAACGTCATACATCCGTAGGAAGTCGAATTATTGTGTTTTTCGCCTTTATATTTTATTATTATTATAACCGGTATATTTTATTAGTATTATATGAGGTATATTTTATTGTTATTATTATTATATAGCAATGTCGATGCAAACGTATTTTGTTTGTGACGAGAACTTGTATGAAAGTAGTGGGAAAGTGTCCTGTAAGTATTAGCTTCACTGATAAGTGCCATTTTACAAAGAAATAATGGAAAAAGCTCCAACCTTGTAGGTTTGACATCTCTCTAAGTTCATTCCACATGCAGAAAACATTATACGTGAGCCGATACTGAAATTGAAGGATTAGAATTATATCATTCGTAACGTACTGTGCCATAAATGTGCACAAAACGTAAATTATGTGAGTATTTTGCCATTAAGGCAGGTAAAATAAATTAAACATACACACAACAAAGTTAGGTTAGGTTAGAACATTCCATTGAGGCCTTCCGGCAACTGCAGCGTATTAGGTTCAAAATGTCATCTGGAGCTATTGTATCTTGGGTTCTAAGAGGGATGAGGTAGTTAAGCAGTCCATCGCGTTCTGCTCCCACCCCCCATTCCTCTGGGCGTAAGCTAGTGTTTTCACCGTTGTATCTGAAAGTAACACCGATGACTACGACGTTTGGCTGATCCCTCGGATAGTGGGAGGGATGAGATATCGGGCTGCACATTCACCACAGACTTGACGATTGTGTCGTAGCAATATTTGTTGAGTGATTTTTCTTTCTTCGGGGCACTGTACCACCGGAGAAAACAATTATTGCCCTGCTCTGGAATCTGCTTATGAGGGGCTGAAAGATTGTTAAAGACTTCAGAAGCATATGCTACATCTGCATCCTTCTTGAACAGTTTGGCAAATGCAAGTTTGCTCTTGAAGAATGCTGCTGTTGTAGTATCACATTCTGTGAAAGCATGGATGAGCATAATGCCTTGAGCTCCTGTAACTCAGCGGTGGAAATACAGACTGGTTGGCACCTTTCCTCGGCCCGGTTTCATAATTATGATGTATTGGTCTTTGGGGATTAGCACAATCAGAAGGACTATGAGGTCTGTGTCCTCTCTAATGACAACGACTTGTGAATCTGTTGACTTATCAATGGCTGTTTCAAAACAGGGGCCTGTTTCATCACATAAGCTGCAATTCTTTTGGCTCACCTATAATGTTTTCTGCATGTGGAATGAACTTTGAGGGTGTCAAACCTACAAGGTTGGAGCTTTTTCAGTCATTTTTTTGTAAAGTGGCACTTATCAATGAAGCTATTACTTTTGCACTCATACAGGACACTTTTCCACCACTTTCGTACAAGTTCTCGTCACAAACAAAATACGTTTGCGTCGACATTGCGATTTAATAATAATAACAATAAAATATACCGCATATAATACTAATAAAATATACCGGATATAATAATAATATAATATAAAAGCGAAAAACACAATAATTCGACACAATAAATCTGAGTGGCCAGATTTAAATTTACCAAATGGATTCTGAAAGTATACATTAAAACCTACAATTCGTATCTTTGAATTTTGAATAATGTTGATCAAGTATGATAAAAATGCATCCGAACATAGTGCGAAACGCGTAAATTAGCATTTATAAATACTCTTAATTTTCTTTTCCTTTCACAAAGGGAATTGATGTTTAATCTCTATACATAAATTTTTACAACAAGATATGATGTTAAAGAAAAAAACATAAAAATCTATTTGATATTCATTTAATCATCAGCAGAAATTATTTTGATGGATTTAAATTATAAGTACATAATATATCATTTACATAATTAAGTTATTTAGAGTTCTTTGTTAACATAGGTTCAAATAAAAAGTCTATTCATTGCCATCGGCTATGCTCATTATCTTAATAAAAATTACAAGTTCTTATTTTTAAGTATTCACAATTATATTGATATTATATCTTTTCAAGTAAATCTCAGACACGAGGTTGTCGGCTGGACCTTGGATAATCTTTTTTAATCGGATTCAATCATATTAATGATTTAAAAATAACAAGTTTATTTGATGTGCATAAAGAAAGAAAAATGGCTATGGCTTAATAATGTTCAAAGTCTATTGGTTTATGTGATGTGATTTAACTTATATTTGTTTATAAAAATTGTCAATTATAATCTATACAGAATATACCAAGTTCGGTTGCAATTGTAGTTGCAATTAATTAACACTTTCACTTTTAAAATGAATGAATTTATTGAAATACCATTACGTCTTCATATATCTTGCTGGTTGAATGTTCACTACAGTTTGTCGAAACAGACGTGAGCTGTAAGCCATAAAATCGACCCTCGCTCCCCACACGCAGGCACACTCACACTGCCTACCTGGCGCTAATCTTCCTTTTATGAATCACCAACTACAAAACTACATTTTTCAAACTGTTAACTTTACTTAATTTTTACTCTAAATACTGAACTCTAAATATTTTTCCTCGCAAAATGAATCCAAACATGGTACATTTGTGACAACTCTAATGGTCAGTAGGTTTTATGGTTTTATGGTCAGTAGGTTACAAAATCATAAATTTGACTACTTAAAAATGGTTATTGGCATTTTATTTGAATTAGCACGATCACAATATTTAACATACATAACTAAACTACAGTAATTCTAGTAGTGATGTCGAACGTATGTAAAAAACAAACAAACTAAATCAGAATCAATATAAGAGTAAAATAAAAATAATTAGAAATTCATTTTGCAATGTTACTGTACAATAAATAACTAATAAATCAATAAAATAATGTTATAAATCATAAAACTAACAGTGTTTTCTAAAATTTCCAATGAACACAAAAAAAAAAGAAACTAAATCAGAATCAATATAACAGTGAACGTATACTAAGAGTAAAATAAAAATAATTAGAAATTCATTTTGCAATGTTACTGTACAATAAATAACTAATAAATCAATAAAATAATGTTATAAAACATAAAACTAACAGTGTTTTCTAAAATTTCCAATGAACACAAAAAAAAAGAAGAAAAAAAAGAAACTAAATCAGAATTAATATAACAGTGAACATATACTAAAATAAAACAAAATAAATATAAATTCGTTTTAAATGTTACTGTACAAATGCACTTAAACCAAGAAAATAATATTATTAAACTAACACGAGCATAACATATTTCTCAAATAAAATGTCAATAACCATTTTTAAGTACCTAGTTACATTTATGATTTTGTAACCTACTGATCGTAAAACCTCTTAGAGTTGTCACAATTGTAACATGTTTGGACTCATTTTGCGAGGAATAATATTTAGAGTTCAGTAATTAGAGTTAAAATTAAATGAGGTTAATAGTTAGAAAAATGTGATTTTGTAGCACTAAGGCAAGTTGGTGATTCATAGAAGAACCATTAGTAGCAGGTAGGCCGTGTGAGTGTGCCTGCGCATGTGGGAGCGAGGGTCGATTCTATGGTTTAGAGCGCAGGTCTGTTTGGACAAAGTATAATTTTAAACTAGGCGGTTGTTTAGTCCCTTGTTCTCAATTGTCTCCTAGGGGGTCCATTGTATTGCTAAACATCGCTTTGTTGCGGATCCGGCCTCCGATTGGTCGGTCGTACACAGTTTGTATACGTCCACTTTATTTTAATATTTCTCATGTAAATTTCGCATAATCGCGTGTAGTATGCTTATATTTAGTATGTAAATCACATTTTTCTTTTAATTTTGATGCCAAGTTGGTTTAAATTACCAATATTTTGTTAAAAATTATAATTATTTCTATTCCGCGACTTTAGTATCAAGTGGGCTCTTAACCTGCTATACACACAGCTGACTTGTTTTATCTTATGCAACTAAGCTTAAAATCCATTTTACAATTGGATTTTAACCTTTTGAAATTAAGTAACACCATTTCACTGTACCACTATTTCATATAAACATATTTATAAAAAAAATTGTGTTCTGTTATTTATTTTAAGATTTGCTTAAGCTATTACATTGTTTTGAATCGTATTTCGGTACGAATCATGTAAATTAGTAAATTTGACATCGTGTTTACATTTACTTTATCAACATTATTAAAAAATCGAATATGTACGAATTGTAGGTTTTAATGTATACTTTCAGAATCGGTTTGGTAAATTTAAATCTGGCCACTCAGGTTAATATTTAAAGGGCGCATTATGAAAGATAATGACCTAATTTGTTTATACTGTAATTGTTGAAAAACTATTAATGCGTCAAATTTCATCTTCCTCCTGTTTGAAGTACTCATTATAAACAATAATTTTCCGAAAGATCTGCCCTTAATATTGTAAATTAACAAAGATGTGAATTTTTGAAAAATAGTAATTTTTAAGCGTAGAAAATGGTCTGATTGGAGTCTATAAAAAAACATTTTGTAGGTTTTTTAATTCTCTACAAAATGTCCCATTGCAAATGCCGGGATCCATTCATAAGATTTTATAAAATCAACGAAAAATCCCCAAAAGTCCTAATTTATTGTTATTTTTGTTTATAAAAAATGCCCAAATGCTTTTACTTACCTATATGCTATCCTTAAATTTATTGTGAATGCCCCTTGCTATTAAATTTAATAACAAAATTAGCCTTTTATTTTTGCTCTATTGACTGGTCTAATAATCAAATGATTCTAAATTTGCTAAGTTCGTTCGTGCAACAAACATGTGTTGCTAAGCTTTTGATCTAAATCAGCTGTTTTATCTGTTATAAGGCTGGGCGTAAATCCCTTACTTTCACCATTATTACTCTTCAAAATATAAATTTTGCCTAGTGTTCGTCTGTGACCCCATAAGTATAGGCCTACTTTTATATATATATTTACCTTTACGATCTGCCTAACAATCCTGATTTTTCGTCGTCTTTAAATGACGGCCGTTTCGACTACTTTTTCAGTCATTTTCAAATTTCAGCTGTTCGCACACTGGGAACTTTGTCACAAATAAAAACATTTAAAATATTTATACACACATGACACTTAATGTACATTACAAACATATATAGATTAAAAACACATTTGAACCGCGGCATAAGATATTCGGCACATGTTACCGTGTTCAGTTAAAACTCGCACTGTCGGATGTTGGTGTCTTACGTTACCGTATTCGGATAGCGCTGTTGGTCGGTCGAATTAAACTGGGCATTGTTGTCCAGCTCCTGTAGAATATCAAAAAGTGTGTGTGACTGGAATTGAGACTTGGCATTCAATAAAATATCAGGGTTTGTTTTTTGTTGTTTATAGATTTCGTACTCCTCTCTGGCGTTCATTACGGGCCCCTTTCTGCATTTCTGTATTATTTCCAAATTTGATTTTATGTCTGTAAATCCGTGGTTGGTGTCAATGAGATGTTCGGCGAATTTAGAATGTTGTGATCTATTTGATGTGGATGGTGGGAGGTGCTCTTTGAACCGTGTACGGAATGAACGTCCTGTTTGTCCTATGTACATTTTGGGGCACTCATCGCATTTTATTTTATATATGCCATTACGATCAAATTTATCAAAATGTTTAGTAGTTTTAGGTGGTCTTAGCAGTTGTCCGATGTTATGGGAAGTACGATATGTGACGTGGTATCCTTGTTTGTGGAATATGTTCTGTAGGCCTATTGGGAATTCTAAAGTTCTGTTGTATTCCATTGTTACATACTTTATTTTTGAGGTATCAGGTGCGTTCAATCTTCGTTTAGTTTGTTTTTTATTTGTTTTTTAATGAGTGAATCTATTGTTTGGCTCTCGTAACCATTGGATGTGGCTATAAATTTAATTGTATTTAATTCCCGGTTATAGTCGTCAATGTCCATGGGTATGTTGAGTAGTCTGTACACAAAGCTGTTGTAGGCGGCGAGTTTGTGGACTATGGGGTGATTGGATGTGGTGTGGATAATATGGTTGGTTTGGCTGGGCTTTCTGTAAATTTTGAATTTGTGCTTGTTATGCGATTTCATTATTGTGAGGTCTAAATAATTCAGGCTTTGGTTTGATTCAATTTCCTGGGTGAACTGTTGGTTGGGATGTATGGAATTTAAATAGTTCAACATTAAACTTATTTGTCTTGTGGTACCGTTAAATAAACATATAATGTCGTCGACATATCTGTACTAATAATGTATTCTGTCAAAGTTCCTGTTAACTGGTGCCATTATATGAGTGGTTTCAATACTGTTCAAAAATATTTCAGCAATTATACCGGAAAGTGGAGAACCCATTGCTAGGCCTTGTTGCTGAATGTAGAATTTATCGTTGAAGCAAAAATAGTTTTGGGTTAAACAAACGTTGAGTAAATGTATTAGTTCGTTAATTGAATCGCTATTTAACTTGTTATTCGTGCGTAAGATTTTTTCAAGTGTTGATACACTTTCACCTATGGGGATGTTTGCATACATATTGACGATGTCAAATGATATTAATGTGGAATTGCTTGGTATGTTAATATCCTTTATTCTGTCTATAAGGTCCAAATTATTTTTAATATTATAGCTCTTGTTGAAAGTTACGTTTTTCCTGATTATTCTATCCAATGTCTTTTATATTCTATATGAAGGTGCGTTCATAAAGTTCACCAGGGGTCTAATAGGGTGTCCCGTTTTGTGTATCTTAGGTAGTGCCTTGAGGTTTGGGATTGAAGGTTTAATCATTTTATTAGCTCTCTTTTGGGATTCCGTAAGGAGGTGTTTGCTTCAGTTTATTGCTGATTTGATATTATTGTTGAATTTATTGGTGGGATCTCTTGGTATTTCGGTAATACTATTGTTTTTTATAAAGTCAAGTGTTTTGAGGATGTATTCATCGTTATTTAGTATTACTAGGGCATTGCCCTTATCTGCCTTTGTAATCAGTGCATTGTTTTTCTGTAATTTATTTTTAATTACCTTGGCCGTAATGATATCCTACTTTTATGTTTTCGTATTTTTATCGTAGTTTTTACTCTACTTTGATTTTATGACAGTCAGTCAGATAAAAGCCATTTAAATGTATATATATACTGTTTTAACAAAAACCTATAAGCTAGCTACGACTAATTTATCCTTTATAGAGCCTCTCATGGACATTTTATTGAAATTGAAATTTTACAATGACAAAGTCAGTGGTTTTACTTTTATATAACCTTATTACTTTTGCCCTTACAACATATTTTTTGTATTGAGTCTATTAAGTTATTTAATTTTCAAGATTATTTTATAGGCTACATACAATATGAAAATATTCTTAAATTTATCAAATATTTTCATTTAAGAAAATAATTTAAACTTAAAATATTAGAAAAAAATACTTAACCCTCCGTCTGTCACAGTGTATCCAATTGATACAAGCAAGTGCAAAAATGGTGTCATTTTCTTCTACACTGGCGGGGAACTCTCCCCTCCACAGCCGCCCTTCCTTACCCTTTCCCCTTCATAACTACACAGACATGTATAAAAATATTTCTAAAAATAAACTGGGATGACAAAGATATGACGCATAATTAAGGCTATTTATTGGTTGGAAAACTGACCAATTGCAAGGGTCTACAAAATGCTTTATAACTTCCCTCCTATTTGTACGATTTTTGATTGGATGCAAATTTTAGAAAGGGGAAATTGTCATGAATCCGACTATATATAGGTTTAACTAAGAAAACCTACTGGTCGGGCTGTAGGAGGGACATAGAAACCCGAATTTCTGCGTCATTTTGGCGTGATTCATTCGCCTGATATTGGCTTTTAGAAAACTCAAAACTGAAACGATGATTACGTATGTAAATATATACGTTTTAGAAAAAACTTGTTAATACAAAAATTTAAGTTTAAATCATTTCCTTTCCAACGTTTTTTGTCTTTTTGAGATTGGATGATTTTTAGTTGGTGAAATATTCAATACAAGTTCACTACTGCGGCGAGCTGAGACTACTCAGGAAAAACTCAGCCGTCTAACTGTGTCCATGTGTAGGAACTGCAAGAAACCCATTTGCCCTTGTTAGGGGTAAATTTTACGACCCTTATTGTCCCGGGTTCAAACAATACTTTAATATGTTAGGAACAAAGGGACAGATCAATAATAATGCATCCAGTGGTTCAGTGGTAATACTTATTTTAACATTGATTTATTTGTATGCCTTTGAAATTATAGATAACATATACAATTTTTCTAACATTAGCCTACACTTATGCTACATACATTTCCTTTACTAGATATTCCTTTCGTATGACAGACTGAAACAAGAACTCGGTAAACAAAGCTACTGAATTTACTTCCGTTAAACTTTTGACTCCAAACTCAATTTAATATTTATATACTAAGTATTCTGTTTACTCACTCAAATCTTGTTCTACTGCAGAACCGGTTTTGTCCTTTAATCGTGTAGAACTCTCGTAGTGTTGATTTGTCTCTTGCTGCCCAGCTTCCGACCTTTAGCTTCACAATACTTGGCCAAATCTCGGCCCAACGTCCTTAGCTCACTGGCCTAGCTCCCGGCCCCACACTTTAACCCTGGAACTGGCAGAAGGCCATGCATGGCCTTCTCTCAGGCGCAGAACGCAACAACTTGACACATTTGCAAAAATTTGCATATATTTGCATAATCGCTAATTTAACCCACTTAAAATTATCCAATCGTAATAAAACTGGCACCATTGGAAAGGAAATGAATTAATCTTCAATTTTTGTATTTACAACTTTTTCGTAAAACGTATATTTACATACGTAATCATCGTTTTAAAATATGCATATCGGGCTACAGCTGTTTCCACGCGCGAATCTGCAAACAATTGGACTGTTATTTCCCACTTCTTCAACGTTCAAGACTATCTACACAAATATTTCTTTGGCTATTATAAATACACCATTGGATTCGTCATGATTTTATCTTTCTGTTGGTGTCTTCCAATCAGATGTCACTGGAAAATTAGTCTTTCATTCATGAGGTACTGTAAACCCTTGCGATTGGACAGTCTCTCAACCAATAAACAGGCCATTTTGTCAACAGATATTCAGAAGGCTACGCCTAATATTTTGACAGATTGCTTTACAGCGTTTTGTAGAGCAAAGTCTGCCGTTTCTAACAGTCTCAAGTAATCCAGATATAACCGGTTTAGTGTTTGTCTAGACAGCAGTGGAAAGTGGCATTGTAATGAGAACGCCTTAGGCGTTTGTTCCCACGCTATTCAAACGACCCGTTCTACAGCACGTGTGGACCGGGGACTTTTTATTCAATTGATGTCTTTTTGTTATTCAAATAAACATAACTCAAATACTTTTCTGAACTAAGGAAAGACAAGTATACCGTTCTTTTCTTTGATTTATCCTCTACACTTTGTTATAATAATATTTCATTTTTGGTCAAAGCATATATTAGTAAATGACGTTACAATCTAGGCCTAGGTTTGTTACCAGTCGTGTACTTGAAACATAAAAACTGTTTTTTTCAAAATAAAAAATTTGAAATTGATAAATGTTTTTATACAGTTCTATTTAGAACTAAATTACGAAACTTTTTTACGCTTACTGTTTACTATTTACTCCATGTTTACTATTTTTTATGTAGGTCTAAAGTTGAACTTTTTCCTTTCGTTACTGAACATTTTTTGTTTCTTGAGCTAATAACTTTTACAATTTCAAATTAAACTAATTTTTAGTGGCATATTTGAATTCTTTGAAGGTTCTTCTACAAAAAAGCTATTGAACACTTTTGGATTGGGGTTCATTTACTATTTTTGGCGAATTTTTAAAAATATGCTTGCAAAACGCTAAAAACGGGCTGGAAAATTTTAGCTTTAACCGTGCCTGGTCTAGGGTTAACAGACTGGCCTTGAATCTAGATTAGGGTTATGCTTATATAACCCATCTAACTTCCGTGTTGACAAACTACACTGTTCTTACGTGCAACACAAAAACACTCCCGCCAAGCTCATCCTTCCTTATTATGCTTCCTTGTTTACCTCCATCTGTCTTACGCAAAGTAATATCTTTACACTAAACATACTAACTCTAATAATTAATATAACTAATATATATCTTTTATTACAAACCCCATTTATTCGTAACACCCTGAATATTTTTTTTCCTTTCGTATTACATAAAATATGGTTTAGTATAAAATGGTTTATTATAAAGTAGATATGTCAGAGTACAATCATAATGAGCATACAATTTTAAAACAACATCTAAAGGATATAAAAAAGTTTCAAAATGAGTATATCAATTTGATACACTGCGACTGATCACGTAAGTTTTTAGGTGCGACCGACGGAGGGTTAATGGATTTATCTTCATTACAATAAAGTTGATTTTTAGTCTTTAAGAAAAAAAGGACACTATCACCATAGATCATGAATAATAAATAGATCTTGCATCCATACGGGGGCTGTGTGCCGGAAAAAAGATTGTCGTGAAAATAGTACATGATCGCGCCGCAATCATTGGTAGCATTGGTGTTTCAAACAGCTTCTTTCGTTTCCCCAATAGATAGCGCCAAAAAAGTCGAATTTCCAGTGGAACAAAATATTGCATTGGATCGGAGTTCTATTAGGTTATCCAAATACAATGCTATCACTAACAGCATCACCACAGTGTCTTCTGTCCGTCACAACTGTTTTTCTGAGAGACAGTTTTTACATATATCCTATATAATATATAAGTTATATGAAACATTAAAATTCCATAAACTGACTCACCAGTACACTGATAATTGTAATTTCCATAGCCTTCAAAACATATATTCTTTAAATATTCAAAATAAAATGGTAAAAAGTGAATAATGAAGTGTTGAAAAAAGTTTTTAGCAGTTTGAGATATTGATTTGGATTTAGTTTATTCAATTCTTTGAACTAGATAATTAGAGTCTTTGTGTCAAAATCTACATTCCCAAAACATTGGCGCAGAGAATGTGATAAAAATGAATTTCTGTAATGCTGCTATTGATTCACCCATGTTACCAGTAATATTATATTAGTTGTGTCAATAATATACTTTAGACACATATTACTTAAATGTACCAAATGTTTTAAATTAATTATTGTGTATATGTAGTAACTCTCTTTTCTGTCATAGAAAAGTAATTGTAACCTAAACACCTGTTTTGCAATGAAAATTTAATTTTGAAAAATTAAAAATTCATACAGTAAGAAATAGAAAAATTACAACTAAGAAGTTAGAACCTTTTTTTTATTACATCACTTTTTTGTCTGTCTGTTCGGTGTGAATTTAGCAATCAATTTTAAACTAACTTCCCGATCAGTTAGAGACTTGAAACTTAAACGTAGCTCAGGACTGCCTGTCACAATGTCACCAAAATCGATTGAAAAATTTCACATAAATAAAAAGCAGAAAATAATTATTTCAATAAAAATATTTTTTTAATGTACCACATTTTTAAAAAGGACGAAAAAGTATTAAATAATTTCTCCTTGCCCCATACAGATTTATAACCTCGTACAGATTGTCCCGAAAATTTGTGATAGCGAATTTTTAATAGCTATGAAAATACTTGTAAGATTTTCAATAAAAAACATGGGGTGCATGCAGTACGTAATGGTAAGGAGTGTATGAAGTAGCTGTTGTTGAGAAAACTGACACAATAGTTCATATCATTTGCAGTGCAATAACATTGTTAGTGACTTCTAAGGTGAAATATTTATGCATCACTAATTATCTATTGCATGCGCTCCTCAGTTTGTTACTGTGAGTAATTGATGAGAATGTGTAGGCATCTACATTATTAACGGTGTTGTTAGGCTCAGTTGGAATTGAATTTGCTAATATACTGGCGTTACGTAGGCATTTTCTACAATGCCACATAAAGGCACAATATTACACAAATCTCTACTCTAGAGTTAGCTACAGTAGGTAAGTTAACTGATTAAGTATGATTAACACTTATCTAAAAGTCCTGTATTGTGTTTGGAACTTCCTACTACAGTATTAATAGTTTAAAAGAAAACAATTGATCGTAATAACTTTTACTGAGAAAAATAATAAAATCTAGCAGATAAATATTTTGAACTGGTTAGGAAAACTCGAAAAAGGTGAAGCATCATGGCTTTGAACAAAACTGTTTCTGTTTTAGCATTACCCTCGTGGATGTAGAGCATTTTTAGCCCCTTTTACGTAGATAAAAAATTATTTTTAAATTTGAAATTTGTTAAATTAAATTTTTTTTTATTACTTTGGTTTTTTACTTAGGTCTCTGTAATTCATTACATCACCCGATCATAGCTTAACTTTTATTTATTTTTAGCAGTCTATCAAAATTAAAAGTTTGTTTTAATGATAATCCAGCTAGAGGTTCTACTCGTGATAGCTCTACTTAAGATAGACCAATTGAAAACTCACAACCGCCTAAATCGTTTATAACTTTATCCAAAGTTAATCCTTGTGATCGATGAATGCTTATATCATATCCAAGCATTAATGGAAATTATTTTCGTTAGCAATTAACGCCTGACTTTTTGAATGATGATGTTACAGATATGATTGGAATTGAATTACCGTAAAGACATGGATCTGTATATCTATTGAAAGCTGTAAGTATGCGGTCTATTAATTCTTAATCGCATACAACGTCGACGTTCAGCCATCTAGCTGAAGGCGCAGATGATTATGATTGGTCAAATGGTGTATTTTAAGTGTGGGAAATACTGAAGGCGAGGTGGGCAAACAGCTAAAAAAACTTGAATAACTTTTGTAGAAAACGAGATATCAACTTGAAGTTGTAGTGGTGCACCCTTCAAACCAAGTAGATTTTGTCTGCAAAATGTTATCTTAATCGGTCAAGTAGTTTCGGAAAAGAATATAAAAAATTTGCTAGAAAGCCAGGGAATTGGGCTTCGACCAATACAAACTTTATCCCAACAAGGATAAATTATAGCTAAAGTTGTTTTTTATATGGACTGAATTATCAAAACAACCAGACATAAGTAGGCCTATATACATTGGAACAAGAATAGTTGTGCTACTTTCAGCACACATATATGATATAAGTTAGTTTACAATGATAGTAAGTTTTATATTAGCTTTATTTGGAAAGAGTTTGTTGCAGAATTAAGCCCAAAATTTTAAAATGGATTTTTTTCTGCTATAATTTTGCACAGTTATTTATACTAAGCCTCCCACATATTATTTTCTAAGCAGTAAATAATTTTATTTAATTAATAGGGATTTAAATTTAGGAACTGCAGCATTTTTATTCAACTTTAAATAAAAATTTTTATGTGTAAAGAATGTACATTAAAACAAAAAGTATACGTTAAGCTTCAATCCTTCACCATTATTGCAATTATTGGAAAAACCTGTTTTATATTACATCATCAAAATGGCTGTTTATTTGCACTTGTAGAAGAATTTATGGACTATTTTAAGTACTATTAATAAAAAATTTATTTGTAGTAACTGGTATTTGAGTCAAACATTTCCTTTATAATGAGTTTGTTGTGGAAACAGTTTTTAAGTAGGCCTAATGAGAATGTTATCAGTTTTGTCATAGCTATAAATAACTGGTATCAGTAGGCTATACAGTAATGCAGTTAGGATAATCATAGACTGTTAGATGACTTGGTCTTTGGCCATTTGCCAAGAAAATCATCAGCATACACCAACATAGCCAATATTTTTTGTTTTGTATTTGAATTATTATAAAATGTGTGTTATCACTTTGTCATAGCTGTAAATAAATGCGTCAGTATGTGGTAATGCTGTAGGCTAAACCGCGAGACAAGATTATGTACTATCTCTTGTATTGTGGGTAAGCTTAGGCTGATCATGAAGCAATCTCAGCATTTCTCAAGAAAATTATAAACACAACCGACAACACCCTAAGCTTGTATTAGTAAAGTAAAATATTATATTCGGACTATTGAATTACATGCTGGTTATTTTCTCCTGTAAAAAAAAAATAAAAGTTTGGAAAGTAAAATTAGATAAAATATGTCTTATAAGTTACACAGTTTTATGTTTTCAAATAAAGTACCTTACCTGTACGGTACAAATAAAAAATGTTAATATTTTGTAGTACATGAGACTTTTGACTATCCGAAGTATAATCGAAGGAGTGGGGGAAAAGGGATAGAAATATTCCTGTTAAAAGTAAAAAAAAAAAAAAAATAGTAGCCTACTCAAAACTCTCTTAGTAGGTGCAGTATCAAATACATTCAAAACTGCTAAACCTTCTAATTTTATCAAAATATTTTGTTTGAAACTTTTTTGTGATAAGTGCAACCTGAGGGTGGATAAGCGCAAGGGTAGAAAAATAGCGATTAAAAATAAAAAGAATGCATAACTCCTTTAGTTGGCATTAAATTCATTAAAAATTATTGAAACCTTTTTTTTTATTATAAGATATCTGACTTACCGTCTTCAATATTCCTATTCTTCGCTAAACGACGGTCGTTTCGGCTATTCAGCCATTTTCAAGTATATCAGGTTTCCCTTCGTCACTTACATAAACACTTTCTTTTATAACCGCTACCCTGAGCGCAATGGAGATCAAATAGGAGTTGAAAGTCAACAAATTTATAATTTTCTTGGTAGACTCAGTATCAAATCTATTTGGAATTGTTGCAAAGCTTCTGAATCTTTTATAAGAAACAATTTTTAATACAACCAACCTTTACTGCAAGGGGTGACCAAAGTGATTTCGCAGTACAAACAATAATTTACTTCCTTATTAAACACAATATCGAGCTTGTTCAAAATTGTTATAAATCTTTTGAATATTACCAACATCTTCTGCCTGAAACTTCTTTAGTACGAGGTGTGTTCAAAAAGCAACAGTAATTTTCTTTTTTTGAAAATAATTTTATTAATTTGTCTGCCCAAATGTTATCCCTTTTAAAATAGTTCCAATTAGATATTATACACTTATACCAGGTCTTCTAATCGCCGAATAATTTCTGGAACTCAATCTATGATATAACGTTAAACTCTCTCAGGTATGCTCTTTTAATCTCATTTATGCTTGCAAAAAGATAGCACTTTAAGGTTATCTTTATTTTTGGGAACAGAAAAACGTCACACGAAGCCATTTCTGGCAAACTTTCACATTCCACCGCACTTGTCGAGCTTTTTTTTGTCAACACTGGGACGATTGAGCCTAAGTTTCGACATCATACCCGTAAACTCATGTTTCATCACGTGTTATGATATGTTTTAGTAGTTCTGCATCGTTGTTGACTTTTTTTTAGGGACTCCTGAGTAACTTCCATTTGTCACTGTTTTTGTTCGAAATTCAACAATTTTAGAACATATTTTGCTGCCATAAGTTTCATACAAAAAACATTCGAAAACGTTTCGTGTCATGAGTCAATTGATATACCAACATCATCAGCGACTTCTCTCTCTGATTGTGATTTGGCGATAGTTTGTAATAATTTCTTTCACTTTTTCCATGTTTTCCAACACTGTTGTTGATTTGCTGGGGCATCGGGGGCGCTCATCATCTTTAACGTCTTCACATCCTTCGTGGAAGCTCTTACTTGTAAACTCTTGTTTTACTCATAGCAGATTCAGCAAAAGCAATATCTAACATTTCTAAAACATTGTGCAATTAATTCCAATCTAAAAAAAATTAATTCAAATTCTTAACTTTTTAATGAAATTTTTTAAGAAATGTACATATACTTTTCAAATATATGTACCAACACAATAACGAAAACATTACACTATTTGGACTAATGAAACTCATATTACAAAACTTCTGTTACTTTTTTAACACACCTTGTATAACTGTAATCTTTAGCATAAGAGGCAAATGAATCGGTTTAATGTTAAACTTATGGGAGTAAATGAGGAGATCTTCAAAATCTACGTGCGCGCCTGTAGGTCGAATGTAATTCATTTTCTTTTTTTGAATTCCAATCACCTGAAACAAAACAAAATCTTTAATTCTATGTAAGCTTTTAATTGAGCTTTTTGGTTGAGATTGACCTAACTGGAAATGTTTTTATTATGAACAGTTTTTATCACTGTGCTACCAAAAAAAATTGCTTGTGTTGACATTAACAGAAACCAATCTAATATCTTCTGCAATAAAATCTAATCAGACCTTGGTTTTGAATAGTGTGGTGCGGTGGGTACCGGCTGACGTAATAGGTTCAGCCAACCTTGGCTTTGCCTGCGCTTGATCACTACCGTATGTGTAGCATCCGTGGAACATACTGTGGGGAGTGAATAGAACAATTTGGCACTGAAGGGAAACTTTTTTTGGATATTGGCGTTTGCTCGTTTTTGGAGCTAATTGCACTGTGTTTAGCCCTACTAGTATAACATAAATTTAATCACATTGGAAATAATAAACCAACATATTCTGCTTAAGTTTTCTGTAATAAAAATGTTTTAAAAATTATTCCGATAAATAGTTTTAACACAATTTTGAAATTATGTTACAGCCCGCCAGAGATGTTGAAGAAGGAGGAGCTACGTTTGTAGGTGAACCACCAGCACCATATCCTAACTACCTTGCTCCATGGAAACCTCCAAAATCCAAAAACTCAGTACCCAATCGTTCAGGTGTCCAAATTTTATGTCTGTTTATACTGTCTCTGTTTATTATGTCAGTTGGAATCGTCGCAGGATTGTATGTTTACAGGCAGTTCGCTCGTCCTTCAGCTGTAAGTATACTATATTGTATTTTTATATTAGACAAGAGGGTATTTTGGGGTACAAACCTTGTATAATTCTATCATGTTTTGCTTTATACCATTCTCCACAGATATAATCCTCTGACAATGAAAACACTTTAATTTTTTATTTGTTAGGAGTTGCACTGTTTTGAGTTATGCTCATTTATAGATTTTTCCTGCTTTAGCTTCAGGTTGAAATTAATTTGGTACTGTATTTATACAATTGTATAAAACATAACTAGAAATTTTTGTTGTGATTTTACAAAAATAATTTGAATATTGTTTCCAACTTTATACAGTGTAAAACTTAATCCCTTATGGAATTTTTTCTTCTAAGTTTGTTCAGAATTCAATAGTTGAACGATTTTTACAATGGAAAGTACAAGCTTCAATTTATGGCAACCAAACAAATATGCATTGGGGGTAGATGGAATTTCTATTAGTTTCATTAAAGGTACTATTAAACAAAGTTGTTTAATTTATCAATTTATCATTGGCAACTGGTGTCTATCCACTCTCTAGGAAGTCTGCTTTGGTTCATCCCATTGCAAAAGTATCTAAACCATCTTGAACTGGTGATTTTAGACCCATTAGTATTCTTCCAGCTGTATCCAAATGTCTTGAGAGCATTGTGCATCAGCAAATATCAACCCATTTTGAAGCTAATGGTATTCTTAGTCCTTTTCAATCCTGTTTTCCTTCAGGTAACAGCCACTACCTCTGCTCTCTTCTTTATGTGACTGATGAAGTGAGGTTGGCAATGGATCACAGAGAGCTCACAATTCTTACATTGTTTGACTTTTCCAAGGCGTTTGATTGTGTGAATCATTCGTTGCTGTTGGAGAACTTACGGAGTATAGGCCTAGTGTCTGTATGCATCTCATCGGTTCAGTCCTATCTTTCAGGGAGAACTCGGTGTGTTTGTGAAGGAGAGATTAGGTCTAGTTGGACTGATGTCTACAGTGGGGTTACACAGGGGTCATTGTTTGGTCCTTTGCTTTTTAGCATATATATAAATGATATATATATATTAGGTTTCTGCGGGTAGTGATTTTTTGGTTCGGGTCGGGTAGTGAAATTTTTCCCTCGGGTCGGGTCGGGTCGGGTAGTAAAATTTTCACTCAGCTCGGGTTTGGGTCGGGTAGTGAAATTTTTCCCTTGTGTCGGGTCGGGTAGAAACTAAAAAACTAAAAACTAAAAAAATTGCAACAATAAACCACTAGGCCTAATTCATTTTCCACTTTGAACACAGTAACGTTAAACTTTTAAAACTTCTTATCTCTTAATATTCTGGTTTAAAAATACCAACTGTTCTACATGCTGACCGTTCTACAACAAAAGTTGACCGTGATGTGAACCATGTGAGTGAAACGAAGCGGAAGTTCATTATAACCTCAACGAACTCAGAATCGCAAAACACAGACTGTAAAACAAAAATGAACTAAGACCATCTACAAATACATGTAATTGTAGATGGTCTTGAATGAACTGTTATGACTAAGGAAACTTTTACGCCGACCAGGTATCCGTCTGTCTATATTAATGTTGATATTTCGTCTTTGAATTTCATTTTTGGTAACATACTTGTTTGCAAGCCGAAATGTTGACCTTAGTTTAGAAAGCCAAATTAATATCATATCGCAGTTAGTTGTCACTTGTCGGGGAAAAGGCTCTCTCATAAAAATTATCGATTAGTCATTTCCCAAGTATCGAATTATACTACATAGATAATAATAGGCTGGACGAGTGTGTCTATGCTCGGATTAGTAAGACGAATAAGACGATATTATTACAGTCGTGTTTGCACATAAAACACAAGTCGTGCCTTTACTCTTTAGGTAATTAGACTTTTTTTATCATAATATTATTGTGTTTTCTACGGGACTTGAAGTAAACGACAGATGACTAGCTGTTTTAACCAACGTGACATTTTTGATTCCATCTTTGTTCCGTTTGTCGAGTCGAGATCGTTGTTGGGATTATAATAAGAATAAAGAAGATTGGACATTTTTTGTTTTTAAATATAAGGAAATTTCATTATTTATTTTAATTCCTCACTAACCAAATTTATTGGGTACTGAATTCCTCACTGCCCGAGTTCATCGGTCCTGAAATTTCTCACTACCCGAAACTATCAGGTACGTGAAAATACCCGACCGAGTTTTAACGTATATTTCGGACCCGCCCGACCATCGGGTAGTGAAAAAAACCCGCCCGAAACCCGAAAATTCGGGTACCCGCAGACTCCTAATATATATATAGTTGAAATATTGGTAATTCAAACTCTATGCTGATGATTTTAAAGTATATTTACATTTCAAAATTGGTGATATGGTTAGAGCTGTGAACCATATGCACCACAATATTAAGCATGTTTCTCAGTGGGCGAGGAAACATGAGTTGACGATTAACAGTGCAAAAACTCAACCAATTATTTTAGGATATTTCTGATTATTAAACAAACTAGAAATAAACACACTTTCTAGACTACAGTTTGATTACGACTCTTTAGACTATTATGGAAAATTAAAGGACTTGGGATTGGTTATAGACAGTAGACTGACATTGAGGGACTGTATGACTTATACATGTAATAGGCTTATTGCTGGGATGCACTCATTAAAAAAAAAATTCAGGGCGTCTTGCCTTTCCAAATTAAAGTGCTCTTAGTAAAATCCTCGATTTTCCTACTTTACTTATTGTGATACTGTAGTCAATGACATGACATTGGTGTTGACTAACAAATTGCAGCGGGCACAGAATTATTGCATACGCTTTATTTTTGGTTTAAAACGCGATATGCACATTACACCGTACTATAAAACTCTTAATATTTTAAAACTCAATGATTTACGTTCTTACCATATTTTAATTATGCTACATTCTGTCCTACAAACTGGAGTACCGGCATACCTGGCAAAAGGTTTTGTGTATTCATCCAAAATAAGTGCAAAGAGCACAAGAAGAGGATTTACTAAGCTCACTGTACCACTATACCGAACCATAATGTCTAACCCTTTGAGTGCCACACTAACATAGTCACAAAATAATGCCACATGTATTTTGGCTAGGGTTTTGCTAAAAATACCGAGGTCTAAACACTGCAAATGTAACGTTGTAGTAAAACATTCATAACTTCTCTTCTATGTAAGATTCTCTTATGAATGAGGTCTGAAAATGTTGCTAGTAAAATTGTCTATGATTCTACTACTGATTTAATATGGGGTAAAAAAATTGTTACAATAAAAATATTTTTCTTGAAAATTTAAAAAATATTTTTAATTTATAAGTTTAAACATTTTTAGCCCATTAACCTAGAAACATTCCTTATGGGAAACCTATTATTTCCAATCCCTATAATGTTTTGTATGTATATAAAAAAAATCATATCATTTCATAAGAAATTAAAAAAATTAAATAAACATGTTTGTCATAACGAACCAAAAATCGTAAATTACATGACATAGAACTTATAACTACAAAAAAAGTTGACTTACCATAGGATCTGTATTTCATAAGTTTAACTCAGTTTTTAGTTTATAAAAATGCACTATTTACCCTATGTACTGTAACAATTCAATATTTCCCTAATTATAAATACAACAACCAAAAACTGTAGATACATATTAAAGCAAGAGAGAGATAGAAAATCAACTAAGGAATTTAATTAATTCACGACATCCCAAAGACAACACGCCCGACATGTATCGACAACTATGCGCAACACTATAAGACAACGAATATTCATAACTAAATCACGACTTTCAACCCGATTTTATTAAAATAAAAATACTTAGCGAACCTCTTCACCTATACTTCCTATATCAAAACTATTCAAAATTAAATCATCCATCCAGGAAAATTAGAATATTTACACAATACGGAGTCATACGGCGAAGTTTTACTTTAAAAGTCAGTAAGAAACTAGACCCGATAGGCCTATAAATCGAGCGGAACACGGCGGAATAATTTTGATAACAAGTAATATACGTTCTTATTAGAAAATTCAATAGGATCAGCGAAAAGAACCAACCTTTTTACATCTCAAATGTTTTTGGTCGAAATCTAAAATATACACCGCTACGCCAGTAGAAATATAAAATTTCAGCCAAGACCGATCAAAATCTAATTTCCGACAGACATATTGTTTACGTAAGACACGCACACGAACGCTGTCGCACGTGTGATTGGTCCATGCATTTTGTTACCAAATTGGATTTATGTTAAGAAGAAGAAGTATACATATTAGAAATTAGCTAATATTTGTAATAAGGAGTTATTTAAGTGTTTTTTTCTGTAATTTAACTTTTCAAATCATATTAATTTTAATATGTCACATCGCTATATGTCAAAACAAGCCAATACAGCCAAACAAAGACATTCCACAAAATAACACCTCACAACTCCCAAACACATATCACAAATGCAAATCCAAATCCAAGAAGATATGTTGATTTACCAGGCCTTAAGATCCATTTCCTGAAAAGGTCAGGAGCAAAAAGAAGCCAAAGTTTAGTTGTTGAGTTAACTTCAGTACTGAGCAGTTGATAGAAATTTTGCTGGTGAACTTTTGGACCGAAGAAACCGAATTTGAACTGTTATTTCAATAGTAAATGTCTACGTTACCTTTTTAAACCTAATAAGTATAGTGTAGTGAATTTTATTATTACAATTACTAAATATTGGTAGTCCTACCAATATTACGGTTGTCGCCTCCAGCCGCATAATCAGTGTTTTGCTGCTCAGTAATCCATTCTTCAGTTATTTGATCAATTATACTGACAATATATTGATACCTACCTGGACATATGTGTTTCTGTTGGTGTTGTACACGATTTTCTTTGTAAATAACATAAGAGTTGAGCACCATTCTGGAAAATAAATTAAAAGGGTTATTGTAGTCTAAAACTATGGCAGGGTTTTTTTCAGATGTGGTTCGGCCATGCTTTCTTTTGTACACTCCAAATCTTTCAGTTGAGGCTTCGATGATAGAAGAAGCCGGCTTGTTTTGAGACTTCTTTTGTCTACATCCTAAAGCTACAACATTGCCTTTCTTGCAGTATATTTTTTGTCCTACCTCCAATTTACCCTTTATTTAATTAGGGAGTCTTTTTTTGTTCTTTCTTACTGTACCAGTAAAGAAAGTTTCTTTTCTATAACATTTCAACAAGAGGCAAACTTGTAAAAAAATTATCAGTAAAAACATGATACCCTTTTTTTTAACTTCCCGCTACCAATAAAGGAAAGTTATTGATTTCGGTCCGATTTTCGAAAGTCGAGTTTTCATTAAATCTCCACGTTTTGAGGTCTCAGGAAGCCATTCTGACTATTCCCGCAGAGATGTCCGACGGGGTGTGTGTTTGTGTGTGTGTGTGTGTGTGTGTGTGTGTGTGTGTGTGTGTGTGTGTTTGTAGGACGTATCACACGGGGGGATTTACAAGTACGCACAACACGTAACGGGGAGGCAAAACTAGATGGGGAGATCCCGTTACGTCCAACCAATATTTTCAGCGTATAAACCGGTTTTTCGGTCTGTAGAGCATATTTCACTACTTTTCTCAAATCCTCCTCGTTTGATATGCTGGGATACAAACACACTATGCACTCCTACTTACAATTGGTATTTGTAGACTGCGCTGCGATCGCTCGTATTTGCACGGCATCCACTCTTAGTCGCATATACGGGGAGTTGACTTCTTTTGTTATTATTTAGACAAAGTCTAGACGGTTTTTTGCTGTTAGTCGGAAACTCAATATTTGTATTTAGAAAGTGATGGTTCAGTCCTTTTCCTTCCGTTCAGATGCCGAACGGCGAAACATAAGTTTACTTTTCGCTTATCGAATCGCAAGTAATAAAAACATTATTTGCGGTACGTGGGTCAGCTGCTCAGGCCGGGGTGCTGCATCAAGGAAGGGCGCCACGATCTGCCGATAAAAATTTTGTATACGGGAATTGCGTCAAGAAAGATTGCAACTATCTGCCGATAGAAATACAAGGCTCTTCATTACCTTGAAGAAAGCTCCCGAGTGTACAGTATGATTTCAATGCAAAAGGCCTGACTCAAGCCACAAAATCGTTGAAACATGCATTCGTAATACCGTGTTTCGGATTCTATTTATAAATTAATAATCTGGGAATTTAAGTTATATAGAAGGCTTTATATTTTTTACGTGTTAGCTTAAAATATTGAAATTATTGCTTAAAACTCCCCAAAAAATGCGTTAAAAATAATCGATTTTTACTCATTTAAAACTGTTGATTAAAAGGAGTTGCCGACGATTTCTTTCAATTATGAGATGTAAGACAAAAGCACAAAGCCTTTGAGAACAATTTAAGATGTTTCACAACATTTTAGGTTGAAAATCGGCGTCCGAAACACGGTAGTACGAAGTGCATATTTTTGCTGTTTTACGCAAGGTACCTATATATAAGACCCTTAACTGACGACTATCAGCTTATTTTACGCTAACGTAATGGTACACGTTCAACAATCAGTAACATTTTGAATACCGTATACTAACGCTTGTTTTAAGACAAGATGTTAAATAAATCTGAAACATAAATCCTTTTACTTTTTGTACTGAAGTATTTGTGTTTTAAAAGGTTTAAAATAAAATTGTTATATTTATGCTCTTAACTGGAATTAAATATTTGGAAACTGTTGTTTAAATCCATGAGCGTAAATTATGTTTTCCCGTAGCATATAAAATATATATTTTAAACATTTATGCTGAGTCTCAGCTTGTTATCTTGAAAATGACCCGATCTAGAGCCACTTGACTTATCAATGGGTTTCTCGATTTTAATAGTACCAAACCCACGAACTCATTTTAAACGGCTCCAGTTTAGAACATTTTCAAGATATCAACCTGAAAGTTTTTTTACAAGTTAAATATATAGATTCAAACGAGATCAAGGAGAATAAACATTTTTTATTATTTACTTTTAAAAGCACAAGTAACTTAAAAAAGTATAATTTTAGACCTTTTTAGATTTTTCATCAAAACGCTTGAGTTGATCGGCTGCAGATAGTAAATTTTTTAAATATAGTTTTTAAAATAAGTATAGCAAAAAACAATTGTGTTTGTAACTTCTGTCCAAATTTTAAATCGATATGTCCAAAAATGTCGAAATGGAGTCGTTGAACATAAAGGTGTAATAATTAAAACGAGATAGGTAAAACAGAAGACTTTTTTCAAGCGCCTCATTTTTAAAAATAACATGAAAAAAATCGTTCATACTTACTAAGAATATTTATACTGGTGTATTCAACTTGTAAAACAAATTTGATGTTGATATTCCAAAAATTGACGAAACTGGAATAGATCAAAAGGGACTTACAGCGTACGGTAAGCAAAAAATCGTCAGGCTCGTTGATAAGTCTGATGGCTCTAGCTCTTCAA
>JAGFPH010001293.1:284835-295239 GCA_018207615.1 Philaenus spumarius
GATCTAGTGTTGTTTGTATTATTAGGTTAGTATTTCACTAGTTAATGGTTCTGTAAAGTTCGAAACCGGTCGTGAGTAATAAAATAGTTGTGTGGATTGTAACAGTGTGTGTTTTCTTATCAACCTCATATATATATAGTTGAAATATTGTTAATTCAAACTCTACGCTGATGATTTTAAAGTATATTTACATTTCAAAATTGGTGATATGGTTAGAGCTGTGAACTACATGAACCACAATATTAAGCATGTTTCTCAGTGGGCAAGGAAACATGGGTTGAGGATTAACAGTGCAAAAACTCAACCAATTATTTTAGGATATTTCCGATTATTAAACAAACTAGAAATAAACACACTTCCTAGACTACAGTTTGATTACGACTCTTTAGACTATTATGGAAAAGTAAAGTACTTGGGACTGGTTGTTAAAGGACTTGTAGACAGTAGACTGACATTGAGGGACTGTATGACTTATACATGTAATAGGCTTTTTGCTGGGATGCACTCATTAAAAAATATTCAGGGCGTCTTGCCTTTCCAAATTATAGTGCTCTTGGTAAAATCCTCGATATTTCCCTACTTTACTTATTGTGATACTGTAGTCAATGACATGACAGTGGTGTTGACTAACAAATTGCAGCGGGCACAGAATTATTGCATACGCTTTATTTTTGGTTTAAAACTCGATATGCACATTACACCTTACTATAAAACTCTTAATATTTTAAAACTCAATGATTTATGTTCTTACCATATTTTAATTATGCTACATTCTGTCCTACAAACTGGAGTACCGGCATACCTGGCAGAAGGTTTTGTGTATTCATCCAAAATAAGTGCAAAGAGAACAAGAAGAGGATTTACTAAGCTCACTGTACCACTATACCGAACCATAATGTCTAACCCTTTGAGTGCCACACTAACATAGTCACAAATAATGCCACATGTATTTTGGCTAGGGTTTTGCTACAAATACCAAGGTCTAAACGTTGCAAATGTAACGTTGTAGTAAAACATTCATAACTTCTCTTCTATATAAGATTCTCTTATGAATGAGGTCTGAAAATGTTGCTAATAAAATTGTCTATGATTCTACTAATGATTTAATATGGGGTAAAAAAATTGTTATAATAAAAATATTTTTCTTGAAAATTTAAAAAATATTATTTTTAATTTATAAGTTTAAACATTTTTAGCCCATAACCTAGAAACAATTCCTTATGGGAAACCTATTATTTCCAATCCCTATAATGCTTTGTATGTATATAAAAAAAATCATATCATATCATAAGAAATTAAAAAAATTAAATAAAAATATTTGTCATAACGAACCAAAAATTGTAAATTACATGACATAGAACTTATAACTACAAATAAAGTTGACTTACCATAGGATCTGTATTTCATAAGTTTAACTCAGTTTTTAGTTTATAAAAATGCACTATTTACCCTATGTACTGTAACAATTCAATATTTCCCTAATTATAAATACAACAACCAAAATCTGTAGATACATATTAAAGCAAGAGAGAGATAGAAAATCAACTAAGGAATTTAATTAATTCACAACATCCCAAAGTCAACACGCCCGACATCTAGTGACAACTATGCGCAACACTATAAGACAACAAATATTCATAACTAAATCACGACTTTCAAACCGATTTGATTAAAATAAAAATACTTAGCGAACCTCTTCACCTATACTTCCTATATCAAAACTATTCAAAATTAAATCATCCATCCAGGAAAATTAGAATATTTACACAATACGGAGTCATACGGCGAAGTTTTACTTAAAAATTCAGTAAGAAACTAGACCGATAGGCCTATAAATCCAACGGAACACGGCAGAATAATTTCGATAACAAGTAATATACATTCTTATTAGAAAATTCAATAGGACCAGCGAAAAGAACCAACCTTTTTACAGCTCAAATGTTTTTGGTCGAAATCTAAAATATACACCGCTACACCAGTAGAAATATAAAACCTCAGCCAAGACCGATCAAAATCTAATTTCCAACAGACATATTGTTTACGTAAGACGCGCACACGAACGCTGTCGCACGTGTGATTGGTCCATGCATTTTGTTACCAAATTGGATTTATGTTAAGAAGAAGTATACATTTTAGAAATTAGCTAATATTTGTAATAAGGAGTTATTTAAGTGTTTTTTTCTGTAATTTAACTTTTCAAATCATATTAATTTTAATATGTCACATCGCTATATGTCAAAACAAGCCAATACAGCCAAACAAAGACATTATTCCACAAAATAACACCTCACTACTCCCAAATACATATCACAAATGCAAATCCAAGAAGATATGTTTATTTACCAGGCCTTAAGATCCATTTCCTGAAAAGGTCAGGAGCAAAAAGAAGCCAAAGTTTAGTTGTTGAGTCAACTTCAGTACTGAGCAGTTGATAGAAATTTTGCTGGTGAACTTTTGGACTGAAGAAACCGAATTTGAACTGTTATTTCAATTTAGTAAATGTCTATTTTTGTCTACGTTACCTTTTTAAACCTAATAAGTATAGTGTAGTGAATTTTATTATTACAATTACTAAAATGTCACCATAATTGAAGATACTGTTACCTGGGTGAGAACTTTCCAATTATAATTACATTAAGTACCATCCCATCATCAAAGATTAATACACCCTAGGGATAAATATCTCTATTTATTGTTCCAGTTATTACTATAACTAATAACTATATATTCATATCCAATTTTATAGAGAACTTGCTGTGAACTTTAAAAGAAAACTAATTTAACTTCAGTGTTTCCCTATAACAATACACCTTACCTATCAGTATTCACACTGAACAGTTTCTTATCATTATTGCTTTTAATTTCAATTCTTATGTATATTCATTTTAATATTGTGTGTAAATAATTTGTTTCATTATAATTGGGAAAAAGTCGGCACTAACCCTTCCGAGAAAGACTCTTGTGTCTCTAAAGACTTAGATAGTAAAATATTTATCTTATTAATTTTTTTTATTCTGATTTACTAATATCACAAATCAAATTGTAAAATAATATCATTTCAAAATATAAGTTGTATCTATCAATCAATTAAAACTATTATTATTAATTTGTAACCTTTGTTGACAATTTATTTCTCTATTGTTCCCCGAGTTAATAAGATATTAATATCAACCATATTCAAACCATCCATAGAGGCAATTAATAGTAATTGTTTTCTAATAAAGTAATATGAATCCAAGAACTAAATTTAAAGATCTCAAGTGAGTTTTATAAAGAGAAAATAATCTTATAAAACAAAATTTATCTATAGTCCTAGCAATAGAGTACTAGTAGGTATTTTGAATTAATTTATTTTCTTGCACAAATCTTTTGTGTTACATTGTAATTTAACACCTTGAAAGTGAGGCTTTTAATAAACTTCTGTTCAAAGAGATTTTATTTTATATTGTATTATTGTAGTACTATAAAATACACCATACAAGTTTATATACACACACATTTTTTGTTGAATGTAAAATTCTAAAATTTTTGCACTTGTGTTTATTAAAACACACACCATGGCATCCTTCCTTGCACTGCACTTATGGTTCTGGATCTTTTAATTCCCTGTTTGTATGCGGTACCTGTATGCATGTTTTTTCTTGTCTCCCAGGTAGTTTTGCAATACCGGTAGTCCTACCAATATTACGGTTGTCGCCTCCAGCCGCATAAACAGTGTTTTGCTGCTCAGCAATCCATTCTTCAGTTATTTGATCAATTATACTGACAATATATTGATACCTACCTGGACTTATGTGTTTCTGTTGGTGTTGTACACGATTTTCTTCGTAAATAACGTAAGAGTTGAGCACCATTCTGGAAAATAAATTAAAAGGGTTACTGTAGTCTAAAACTATGGCAGGGTTTTTTTCAGATGTGGTTCGGCCATGCTTTCTTTTGTACACTCCAAATCTTTCAGTTGAGGCTTCGATGATAGAAGAAGCCGGCTTGTTTTGAGACTTCTTTTGTCTACATCCTAAAGCTACAACATTGCCTTTCTTGCAGTATATTTTTTGTCCTACCTTCAATTTACCCTTTATTTCATTAGGGAGTCTTTTTTTGTTCTTTCTTACTGTACCAGTAAAGAAAGTTTCTTTTCTACAAGAGGCAAACTTGTAAAAAAATTATCAGTTAAAACATGATACCCTTTTTTTTTAAAATAGTTGCACATGGAAAGAAGTTTATTTACAACATTGTATGCAAGACCAAATTTTTGTATTTCATCTTTGTTTTCTTAAGACGATTTACCTTTGTAAAATATTAGGCTCAGACAGTAATTTGAAACAGAGTCGCAAAGTACCCATAGTTTTATGCCCCATCGGTGGTGGTGTTTGTTGGGTAAATATTGAGTTAGTTCCAATCAGTGATCCATCAACTGGCAGTTGCTGGTGTGGTGTGTAGAAATAATGAAATAATCTATTGCAGTGGTCTATCAGCGGCTGAAAGTTTTGTGTTGCGTCATATCCGGTTTCTTTTACAGTTGAGAGTTTTGAATTATCAACAACATGGAAAAAACTTAGTACTGCCTGAAATCTATTTCTATTGAATATTTGTAGGAACAGACAATTAGTAGTTTCAAATGTTTTGTAACTCATATGTAACGAGCCTCTTATAAATAAGTTATTCTGCCATATCCTTTTGCAGGCTGCAATTCCTTAAAAAAACCTGGTGAAGATGTCCATTTATAAGTTTCCTCAGGTAACTGTGACCCATGATCATTCTTACTACCTTATTTATTTTGCATTTACTTACCATAAGAATGTGAGATGCAATCTGCCTAGAGGGAGTTAAGACGTGAAAGTATACTCGTCCTCAAACATGGGATATTCTTCCATCTTTGGTGCTTTAGTCGTGCCCAATCACCAACAGCCTGTGTCACAATAAATCTTTGATGGCCAACAGTTCTAGTCCTTTGCATTCTGAAGCTGACAGAATATTAGCTCATATGCAGATTAATTTCTACTCATTTCCAAAAGTCCAGAAACTTTCCTACCCCAAATTTCTTGTTTACTTGTTGAAATGCTTTTAGTATCAAAAGGCATTTCGTGCTATATTTTCTCACTATTTAAAACAAACTTTCAATATAATTTTCCTTCATTGACTAAATTTGTAAAATATGTAAAAATATGTGAAATAAAAAATGCTTCTAAAAAATTTTTGTTTTTAAATTATGAAACTTAAAATAATATTTTGAAGAACGGTATTTAAAGTTTTAAAAAATATGTAAATTCATATAAATCCGGTCCATAATAATAGCCTACTTATTAAAAATAATAAAATATGCACAAATAATATTTACTATAACCTACCTGATGAAATTTTATTGACTGGCTGTGCGACTCTAGTTGTGGAGTTGATGTTGACTGTACAGACTGAGGGATGTTTTCCATTTGGGATACAAGCAACAGTCGACAAATTTCATTGACGACATGCCGCCCGATGTTACCGTGTGTCCCCTCAACTTGTAGCTTGTCGATGGGATACATGTTGCTAACACCAGTATCAACAATTTTTTGTTGTCTGGTCTGTACTAGCCTTAAGATTTTCTCTGACACATTCCAACTAAACAGTAACTTTTCTTTGGAATATTGTTGGAATGCATAATGCCTACTTTTTACTTTCTCCCCCTATACCATAGTATATGGAGAAAGTATTGTATTCGTCAAAATTTTCGAGTTTGAGTTTTTGGTGGAAATATCCGTTTTGGGTCCCCCTGAACCTAAAAAAGTGGTTTTCGGAGTGATGTCTGTGTGTGTGTCTGTGTGTCTGTGTGTCTGTGTGTCTGTGTGGATGTTATCAGACCTAGAGCCTAAACCAGTCGTCTGATTTTGATGAAATTTGGTATGGAGGTACTAATCCACGGTATCTCCAGGCGTTTTTTTCATTTTTGTGAATTTTTTATTTTTAAGGGTAATTTTCCCATAAAAACCCATAAAATAACGGAAAAATTAACTTTTCTCAAAAACGGCTCTAACGATTTTGATTAAAATTTTATAGTTTATTAGGGACCTAAAGTACTATAAACTGTAAAATTTTAATCAAAATCGTTCGAGCCGTTTTTGAGAAAAGTTGATTTTCCATTATTTTATGGATTTTTATGGGAAAATGACTGTTAAAAATAAAAAAAATCACAATAAATTGGTAATAGTATTTTTTTATTAAGTTTCTATAATGCGGGAGAAAGTATGTGTCAGTTTCCTGATACCGTTTATTTGTGGTCTATGTTGTGAACACTTTCGGTTCTACAAAATAATTGTCCAGAACACTTTTGAATAAAATTTGGACATTTCATATTTTCTTAATAACCTCCGAAACATAGGAATTTTTTTTACAAAATTTGATCCTGAATATCTTTTAACATCAGCACCATATCAACTGGAACTTTTGTTATGTTTTTAAGAGAGCCTAAAGGTGTTTATTGAAGGTGTGTATAAAATCCGGCTTTTTATTTTAAGAAGATTCATAGGCCCAAATTTGGGCTACTACTGTACGTAAAATTTCATAAGTGCATGTTGAATAAGTTGAATAAATAGTTATTCAAAGTTGATGTTTGCATTACCAATTACTTATTGAACGGTAACTTTTTCAAATTTTATGTAAACTGGATTTGAGAGATTTTTACTTTCTGAAATGTTTTATTTATTTGGTGACTAGTACTCCTAAAATTGGGAAGGGTGGACCAAGAATTTATCAAGTGCATTAAGAGCAAATTTGAACAGTAAGGTGTAGATTTTGTTTTTAGAATCAACAAGACTTATAAAATTTTAAATCCGAAATTGATTTTGAATCTTTTGACCAGTTTAGGATTTAGTAAACAGACAAATGTGTATTGGTTTTCCCTGATAAATTTGTTCTTTTGTTTCTAGATGCGTTACAGTTTCCGTGGTTCGTGCCCAATTCCTTTCGATGAGAGACTAATGGCTAGTGGTTTTCCTGCTGGATCAGATTTTCAATTCCCAGATGAACCTCAAAAATTGCAGGTATGTCAGACGTTTTAGTAAAAAACGGACTTTTACTATCTTAGGAAAATATTTTATGACTGCATTTTTTGTTGGCATGAAATTTTATTTTGGTATTGTATATTTTCTTAAAATATTTATAATTGTACATCACAACTTAGCGGAAGTCTTGTTTATTAACCTTTACTTCTCGATTCAGGGTATTTGATAAATTGTTTAACTTATTACGATTTCAGTGGTCTCACAGTCCTGGAAAGTCAGTTAAAATTTCAAAGAATTACAAAACCTCAGGAAAATTTAGCTAATGTTTTCCTAAATTACTTAGGTTTAATTTCAAAGTAAAGTTTACTTAAAGTTAATTTATTATTTTATTTTTTTTGTAAGTGATATTGTAGTTAATCTACTTTGTTCTTAAGTACAAATATTTCAAAGGAATCTTCTTAGTTCGTCACATATATCGTAGTTAAGTAGTCCAATCAATCAATAATGTTAAAATAAAGTATTTAAAATTGACTTTTGTCATAGAACTTTTGATATTCATCTCTTCGATTTTTCAGAGAACTAGGCCTAGTTGATTTTTAATTAACAAAAAGGAGATGTAAGGAAGGCTGTAAGGATGGTGGAGAGTGCCATATTCAATAAAACAAATATTAATTAATTATCAGGGAAAATGAAAGTTAAATTTTTTTGGGAACCCTTGTAACGATTTTCCTACGTTGGGAAAGCCATTTTGTAACGTAAGGCATTACAAAAATAAATATATAAAAAGTAACTGTTTAAAAAAATGTGATTCGGAAATCCAAAAATATTCAAAAAATTGAATTATTAAAATTATGTAGAATGTGTGACTCTTATTAATAAAATTAACCTTTATTGCTCATTAAATATCAAATTAGCATGATTTAAAAACTTTTGTTTCTCAAAAAATCTAAAATCTATGTTTATAACCTTAACCCTAGAATTGGCAATGCTATAGCGAAAATTGGCCAGCCCGTTTTTAGCATTTTGCAAGCATATTTTAAAAAATTCGCCAAAAATAGTAAATGAACCCCAATCCAAAAGTGTTCAATAGCTTTTTTGTAGAAGAAACTTCAAAGAATTCAAATATGCCACTAAAAATTAGTTTATTTTGAAATTGTAAAAATTATTAGCTCAAGAAACAAAAAATGTTCAGTAACAAAAGGAAAAAGTTCAACTTTAGGCCTACATAACAAGTAGTAAACATTTTTTGTATTTTTTCGTAAGCGTAAAAAAGTTTCGTAATTTAGTTCTAAATAGAACTGTATAAAAACATTTATCAATTTCAAATTTTTTATTTTGAAAAAAAAAACAGTTTTTATGTTCCAAGTTCACGACTGGTAACAAACCTAGGCCTAGATTGTAACGTCATTTACTAATATATGCTTTGCCCAAAAATTAAATATTATAACAAAGTGTAGAGGATAAATCAAAGAAAAGAACGGTATACTTGTCTTTCCTTAGTTCACAAAAGTGTTTGAGTTATATTTATTTGAATAACAAAATGACATCAATCTAATGAAAAGCCGCTACCCTACACTCTGCGTATAGGACGGGACATTTGAATAACGTGAGAATCCACGCGCTAGACTTTCTCACTAGAACATACATTTCAACTGTCGTCTAGACAGACAAAAAACCGGTTATTTCTGGATTACTTCCCACCGTTACAAACTTCAGACTTTGCTGTACAAAATGGTGTAAAGAAATCTGTCAAAACATTTGATAAGGTAGGCGTAAAATCACTTGACAAATGGGCTGTTTCATTGGTTGAGAAACTGTCCAATCGCAAGGGTTTACAGTAATTCCTGGAAAAAATACTAGTTTTATAGTGACATCTAATTGGAAGACACCAACAGAAAGATAAAATCTTGATGAATCCAATGGTATCGTTATAATTGCCAAAGAAATATTATTGTAGATGGTCTTAAACGTTGAAGAAGTGAGAAATAACAGTACAATTGTATGCACATTAGCGCACGGAAAGAGCTGTAGACCGATGTGCATATTTTAAAACGATGATTACGTATGTAAATATATGTTTTACAAAAAAGTTTTAAATACAAAAATTAAAGTTTAATTCATTTCCTTTCCAATGGTGCCAGTTTTATTACGATTGGATGATTCTAAGTGGGTTAAATTATCGAATATGCAAATGTATGCAAATTTTTGCAAATGTTCGAAATTGTTGCGTTCTGCGCCTGAGAGAGGGTTATGCATGACCTTCTGGCAGTTCCAGGGTTAAAATAATATAAGATTGTAAGATTGTAAACAAACCTTTTATTTTTTCGTACCACATGCTTCACATGTCATCTTCTCTATTCAATTTATAATATATGATCGCAGATATGATGTGATACTTTTGCTGACATGACAGCAGTGTCCCGCGATATGACGTATGACGTCAGATCTGCCCAACAATTCGATACCAGACTATATTGCATTATAGATTATTACACAACTATTGTGCAATACCTTATTTGTACCTAAATTTATGATTTTGTGAGTTCAATTACTGTACAAGTATATTTTAGAAATTGAATTGTGGATGTCAATGAAATTCAGACTAACATGATGGTGTTGATAAATGCAGATTTAATGTGACATTTTATTTTTTATTTTCGACTTGAAATTTCATAACAAACATTTCAATAGCATAACTTATACAGAAAAATACAATTATGATATAGACTTCTCAATTATAAATGTGCAATTAACCTTCAATTTCAATTTGACTTAATAGAAAATTAAAAATTAAAAATCAAAATAGAGTATAGTTCAATGTTCACTGACAACCTTTCAAAATGTTAAAAACTTTGAATGATTTATTAATGAAAAACAATTTTTTATACTTGCAAGTGTGTAGCGCAGTTTATAGATAGTATAGTAAATAGATTTATTTCTCACTTTAACCACTTTGCCATTTCACCATGATGTGTACTCTCCACAGGCCATGTCTGTAACAAACTTTTACAAACAAAATACTGACTCAAGTATCTTTCAAATTACAGTAAAACTTTTTGATTATTTACTTACGAAGCACCACTCTTACGCCCTTAGGCGACAAACCCATAAAATAAAACATGTGTAGAACTTAGGCATACACACGCCTAAACCATGCGATCTCCATTTTGACTCTCCTACGGGATGTACTCTCGTACCCACAATGCATAGTTCTGCTTGCATCACGTCCTGCTTTTACCTTTCAACTAAACATAGTTCTCTATTTACATCCTGTTTTGTAATCTCTATTTGCATCCTGATTCTTAATACGTTTTTTTAAATTATACAATGTATCATGTTCACTTTATTTTTCAAATTGAATAATAATTTAAAGGTTGTCTTATTTGATTAAAGATTGTCCGATTCTAATTATTTTACATTCACA
>JAGFPH010001294.1:5627-21498 GCA_018207615.1 Philaenus spumarius
ATTGATCGGTAAAGCCGTTTAAAAGTTATTCCAAAAAAACCTGATTTGAAAAAGTTTTATTTCTTAGTTTTTTCGAAATTTCTCAGAACCTACCGGTCCGAATTAGTTGAAATTTTCAGGAAATCTAAGTTTGATGGAACTCTTTAGAACGCCGTTTGGTAGGATCCAATCGGTTAAGCCGTTCAAAAGTTATAAGCGGGTCACATACTTACATACACACACACATACATACAGACAGGGTGACACCCTCTCGGGAGTGGTCAGGGAAGATTCCTAGGACCTCAAAACGTCGAGATCTGATGAATACTAGATTTTCGAAAAACGGGGTGAAACCAATAACTTCCCGATTTTAGAAAATTTTGAATTTTCTTAGCGGGAAGTTAAAAATAATAAAAAAATAGCCTGAAGTTCTAACCTATAGTATTTAGTCACAGTTGTTTAGTTGCTAGGTTACTACTAAAAATAGTACGTAATAAAAAACGTCTAAAAATAGTGGCCTCCGTATAATAAGTACGTACTCAATTTTTTTTAACACGTTGCTAATAATTTTTTGATCTATGATCTCATTTTGGTTACCTCTAGTAGTAAGGGTTGTTAGCAATTAAAATTGTTTTAAACAAAAGTTATAGATAATGTGAGATTTAGAATGTTTACAATAACTTTGACAAAATATCTTTCAACTTTACTAATACCCTTAAATCAAAATATATAAATCAAAATAGGTACAGTACTTACAATACTTTACATTTCTTTAAAAAGTCGAATGTTTGATTTTTTATCGTTGGTCATTTTTTAAATAAGTTTTTTTAAGATGTTTTTGTATTTACTATAAAAAGTTTTTTTCTTTCGTAGAATATTGAAGGTTATTCTGTTGGCTTTAAAAAATTGTGTTTTGTTAAAATATGAAACTATTATTATTATTAGGGGGTTTGTGTGATCCACCACCGGGACCCACTGCATCTAAACCATGAGGTCCTCTGTGCCCCATGTCCAGGCAGCAGTTCACATCAAACTCGCCCTTTTTGCGAAACGAAGGAGTCCGTGGGGGCCTTCCTCTCGTATATAACTGGGTGTCAGGGTATCCTTGTCCCAGATATTTATGCCTCATTGATGCGAGGGCATCACATTAAATATGAAACTAACTCCTGCTTGTAAAATAAATTATTAGTAACTAAACCATGTTAAAATGAGAAAATTCTGGATCTTAACTGACAACTAAAAGTTATATAAAATTAAAACAAAATTTACTTTATTAATAAAAAGAAAAAGAAAATTACAAATTAACCAAAGATCTTAAGAATAAAACTAATAAACCACTGACAGGGAACAATCTCTTTTATATAAAAAAAAGTAAATGTGTGCGGTCGTTTGACCCCTGTCAGGAATGAAGTTCGTTACGCCTTTTCTTCAATTCTTTTACCAGTCTTAGCGGTAACATACACACATAATTTTAATCTTTCAATTGCTGTTTATTATTAGATTGTTTTTCAAACAAATATTTACTGTTTCCATACGTTTAATGTTATTATAATAAAGGTGTAGAATTAATTATAACATCAAAGCTAAGTTGGTAAACACAGTTAAATGTCCCTTTATTGTAAATACATTCAATAAACATAAAATGTTGGTTTATCCGTCTAGGCCTAACCTAAAATGATTGTGTGTTTGTTTAATTTATTTTATCTGTCTTAACATACATACAATAATTTTAGGTTAGGCCTAGACTTAAAATTACTTTCTAACCTAAAATTTCAGCGCTTGACGATAATATCTGAACTACGCCTAACGAAACCGATCGTCTCTTAATTTAAATTGATGAACCAAAACACATGTTTCTTGAATGCATTTACATTCATTGCCATAGCAACCAATTGATAAGACTTTTTTCGTTACGCATTGCATTTTCTATTTGTTAACCGTGTTAAAGAGCTTAGTTCCAAAAACATATTTTAGGAATATTGATGAAATAGCTGTATTTAAATAATAATTCAAACAAAATAAAATTTAAATAAATATTGAGCTTGACTTGTGAGAAAATAATGTGACAGAATAAAACTTAAACAAAGAATCTTAACACTAATACCTTTACTAAATCAAAATGTATTATTGATTTAAAAAACGTATTAGTTGTGAGATTTTGTGCTCAAGTTTCACACTATCAAAATAAAATATGTATGACATGTATGAATTACTAGGTTTAAAGTTAAATATCTCTCTATTATATAAAAAAATTCCTGTCATGCATCCAAAAACCCCCGCCCTACTACGTCAGGATTCATATCCCCGCTAACCCCACCACCATACCTCGATCCAAGCGCCTCTGTCCTAAAAAATTTTAATTTCCTTGAACATGTCAGTGTATACAATAATCTGTTTGCATTTACTTCGCCCGAGTCGCCGCGGGTGTTGGCGGGCAGGTGGCGGTGCCCTCTAGTTATAAATAAAGTTAAGTTGCCTATAGTTCTGCATAAAACGTTTGCGACGCCAACGTCTGAATAAAATGACTAATACTGAAATATTTTCTGATTTATACATTCTGTATAGAAATATTACAGTTCTGTTGCAATATTTTGAGCCAATTCGAATTTGAAAAGAGTAAAACATATGTAATTTATACTGATCCAGCACAGTAATCGTACCCAGGTCTTCCGTGTCACCAACTCAATTATTTCTGTATTTTATAACTACAGCGCCTTAATCCCTCATAAAGGGGCAGTAAACCAACTTCGTATTTTGTTTTGGGAGTTTTAAGTGTAGGTCTTCAAAAAAGTCTATGTTTTTTTAACGGTCTGAAGTGACATTTCGGCTGTGAGTTGCCGACGAAAACACATGCATTTATTTATAAATTTTGTTTATGGAATTAAATTATTTAATTGTGAACGTAGCTATTGCAACTGCCCACAAAGAAAACTTTAAACAATAAAATTGGAAAAATAATGCAAAGCTTTTAAACAAAAGGTAAACAAATAAAAATTACGATTACGATTTACAAACAGTAAAAACAAACATTCGTTTGCGTCAGAGAGGTTAATGACCTATTTAAAACAGTTGTTTATCGCAAATCAACTGATTTCATAGACAAAACAGCTGTTCTGAATATTATGAATGAATGAACAATACCATTTCATTATTTGAATAATTATTGTGATTATTTGACCTATTGCACGGTATCATTCAAAGCTATCGTTTCACAGGACCTTGACTATCGGCCAGATGTCCTCACGCCTCTTCTCCGTGCTCTGAATGTTTGAAGTCTTTGATGGCCCAACAAAGGAGTTGAATAAACTCCGAGGAACTTAAATTAGATATTGCGACAAACATAGCATAGGTGGCCAGATGGAATACGAAGAGTGTGATTGGCAGCGTTGAACGGATTGGTGGTTTAACAATTTCTTGAAAATTGAGGTGTACTCTTGTCATAAAACAGGAAGGTGTACTCCTTGGTAGGCGGAATGATACCTATGGACATTCTAGCGAGGGAGAGATTCACGCTATATTGAAGGAGGAAAGGGCTTCAAAGGGTAATAGAGGAGATTCCGCTGGAGAGAGAGGAGCATACTGAAGGCCAACTTAGGAGAGTGATAAGAGACGAATTTGGCTCCAGAGGTGGACCGAGTCTGTGAAGGGAAGACATGCTTACGAGTGGTTTCCGGATGTGGGGAGGAGAATGAAGGAAAGACACCTGGATGAAGTAGGTAGGGAAATGGTGTGCTTTCTGACAGGCCATGGGCCTTTTAATGAACAACATCTAGTAGAAAGCCCAAAATGCAGATATGAGAGGAGAAAGAGACACCAAATCACTTCACTTAATTTGCTTTTGGAGGACCTGAGAGACTGGGAGGCTGGTCCTAGGAGGAATTGCGAGTGGTGGCGGTCAGGAAATCGGAAGAGACTGTTGGAAGGGTTTGCGAGAGTAGTGGTGGAGACGAGGAGAGACTGGTGACAAGCTCCAGGGTCTTCTGAGGGATAGGTAGAAAAGATAGGTTAGGAATCAGGAAAGTCGAGAGAATCAATACCACTAGATAAGACAGAAGGTCTTGGGAGAGTGGTAACAATGATTGTTATTTAATGGAAAAAAAATATACTCCTTTCATCTCGATCTGGTCGAAACTGTGTAGTAAGCGCCAAAATAGACAGTACTAAAATTATAATAGGTTTAAATATGTACAAATATTTTTAGAACAGATATACAAAATAAAAGGAAACTGTAACTATAGTTTTTCACACTCTCGTTCTATATGCCCTCCGTTAAGTTTTATACAACTTAAACTTCCAGATATTCAGAAAGCTCTGTTGAAGATCCTCGAACTTGTTGGTGAACAGAGGCTGTTGCATGTTTCTAACGTATCTAGTAATTTCTTCACGAAGCTCCGCAATGGTAGTTGGTGACGCATTTCGGGAGATGCTTTCATACATCATTTCCCACACATAAGCGTAAAGTTGGATTGGTAGGGAAGGTTTGTTCCTCAGGCGATTGCTAAACATTCTTCCCAAATACGTATTACTTATGTTCGTTTTCAAGATGTCCTGCGAAGGAATCGTTTCAGAGACTACGGCTTGCTGAAGAACTCTAGCGTGGGTTTCATTCCCAGTGACCGATGTGCTCGGCCTACACTACACTCACGACGGTACTTGGCAACACTTATCATAACGACATTACTTGGCGGCTGTTTTTGAAATCGTTCTTGGAACTCTACAGCAGTTCACATCAAACTAGAACTACTAAAAGTTTTCTACAATATTTACCTCGAGAATGTTTAATGAGGTTGGTACAGTAACTCACTAGAGATTTGACTTATGCGAAGTGAGTTTCTGAATTTACCCTCATTTACCAACTTGCTCTTACTGAATTTCTGTCGGTTTTGGTGTAAGAATGAGTACTGTAAAAAAGAGTAAAAATAAAGCAAAGAATTACCGACCTGTTGTAGCACTGGTACCTATATTGAGCAAAATAGTGGAATCATGTATGTTGAGGCAGCTTTGTAACTACTTAACCAACTATGAAATGCTCTACATGTATCATTATGCTTTTAGTTTTGGTAGTTGAAACGGTACTGGATTATATTACAAAGGGTTTGGAGGATAAACTTAATGTAGGCTCCAGTCTCATAGATTTAAGTAAGGCATTTAACTCCATTTCTCATAGTATACTCTGTGACAAGCTGAGGTTTTATGGAATACGGGGTAAGGAAATAAATCTTATTCAATCGCATCCAAGCAAGAGGAAGGAAATGGTTGTGTTTGACGATTGTGCTTCTGGCTGCAAGGAAGTCACGGTTGGTGTTCCTCGGGGTTCTGTATTGGCGCTTGTCTTGTTCTTTGCATGTGTGAATGAATTTCTCTATTATGTGCAAACCACTTTCATACTTTTCGCAGATGAAACAACCTTACTTACCGCACAGGATAACTTATCTAATGTGAAATCTAATCTCAAAGTCTTAAAGTCCTCAGCCTTGATATGGTTTAATGCAAATGAACTTATTGTAAATTCAGACGGAACAAAGCAAATCTCAAAAGAAGAAAACAATTTAAAGAGCAAAGAAAACCAACACATTATAGCTAATAAACGTAAAGAGTTTTTGGGCACGCCGTTTTGTTAGGATGAGCAGTTCAAAAGAGCAAAGAAGGATTTTGGGTACGAGTATACACATATAGAAAAGTTTCGATGAATATCCTAGTGAGATTTGATGAAGTGGAAAGAGATGCTAAGGAGTGAGGAGATGCTAGGTAAGTTAATACAATGACTACGATATGTAGTCATTGGTTAATATGTGTGCTTGGTAGGGCAACAGAGAAGGTCCCCAGGGTTACATAGACCGGTAACATAAGCTTGCATAACCTTGCAGGCTTATTTGATGTTTAGACAAAACTTTGAATCAAACTGATTGACGAACTGGAAATGTGATGTTCTGGGATTAATTGCTACAAACGATGAATGCTGCATTTAACTTACGACATGTAGGGTTGCAGTAAAATTTTATGCTAAAGCGGAATTTTGCATAAACTTTGGATTATGTTTTACAATAATAAAACATAAAATTTGTGTACAGAATGTTTGAACAAACGCTTGATAGCGAAATTATAAATAGCTTGATTCAGGTGCAAATCTTTTTAACGTGACTGTTATGATTGAAAATGCTTTTGGATTCCAAATTTAAAGCATCAGAACTAAAAATCATTAAATGAAATGGTGAATGGGTTGGTTTAAAACAATGTGCTGTGCTAGAGATAATTTCACTGGAATAAGAAAGGCGATTGGGTAAAAACCAAGCGTCTAGTATTGCCAAACTGAGAGGCTACTTCATAGACGACTCTGTTCCTCGTCCTTAGCGTTTGGTTTGGCAACACTTCTCAGTTGTAGACAACTGTTTCGTTGCGTTGGCTCTTGTCTCCGGGTATATTATCTTTTCTTTGGTTACGAGGTACACATTTTTTCCACAACCACTTTCCATGTATGGAAGCACCTCTCTCAAAAGGTGATGAAGTGACAGATATACTAGACGGTGCAACACAAAGCAACTCCACTGTAGAACTTCATAACTTGTTCACCATTTCTATCAGCCATCTATCACAGATTTCCGTCAGGATACAGTGATGCAAACGATAGTTTCTCTATCCTAGAAAGTTAGTGCTACACGTTCGAAGGACTCCCCACTCCACCTACCCGTAAGTAAATACATTATAAAATCGGTCGCGTAATGGTTGTCGCGCCTCAGCCGATTGCGCAATTACTTCCAACCGTTAATAAAGATAGGCCTCGCAAACTTCTGACGTATCCAATTATCAAGCCTTTCTCAAGGACATAACACTTTCTCAATAAACCGAGAGAAAGAGAGGGACGGCGAGAACGTTGAACCTTTTCTCTGAACACTTTCGTCGTTGTCATTAGCATCGTTTTAAGGAGCGTTTCCCACAGCTTTTGTTCTTGACTTGTGCAACGTACTTATGACTTTGATGATATGTTTATCGGACGAAGTCTGGTTGAATTGAAACACCAATGCGCGTGGGGCCAAACGGTGTGGGGTTTTCCTAGACATTTGTTCTTGACGCGTATAACGGACTTTGACGATACATTTGTTGGGAATTGAGTTTATGTTTAAAAGAAACGCGGCAGCGTTCTGCCCCTTCAAGCGGCGTAGGTTTCCCAACGTTTTTAACCTTGACTTGTGAAAACAGACGTTCGTCTTGAACTATATATTTATTGAGCGTCGTGTAGTGTGTTTGAATCGAAAAGTATCAGCGTTCCGTCCAGTCAAGTAGTACGAGTTTTTCTCAGTTTCGATGTAGACTTGTGCAACGGACTTATGACTTTGACGATATGTTTATTGGACACCGTCGTGTAGTTTGAATTGGCCGTTCGGCCAAACGGTGTGGGGTTTTCCTAGTCCTTTGTTCTTGACGCGTACAACGGACTTTAAGGTTATATTTTGTTTCAAAGAAACGTGGCAGCGTTCCGCCCCTTCGAGCGACTTAGGTTTCCCCATGTTTTTTAATCGTGACTTGTGAAACGGACGTTCGACTTGAACTATATATTTATTGAGCGCCGTGTAGTCTGATTGAAAAAACCTCTTACGGAACTGAATAAGAAACTTTTCTAGTATTGAGAAAGTTGTATTACTTGAGATTTTTTGTAGCATTAAATTATTAAAAATTGTATATTAAGCACTTGTAAACTCTATACTGAGTTATGGATTGTTGGCGTGAGGTGGTACGTACCTACACATTCACGCCTATAACTAGAACCCAAAACATACAATTAGATCATTATTATACAGATCAAAATTTGAGCATTTCTTTCCTTTATTTAGGAAGTTGGAAATTATATCTTTACGAAAATTACGTGATATTTAGAAGGTCAGATTTTTCCATTTTTGTATGTATTGTATTTAACATACAATTAGATGTGTATTAAGTTTAAGATACAGAAACATTGCACAATTGTTTAATCTACATTAATTATGATTTAGAAAAAATAACTCCCAAGAATTTTTTGTCATATTTATGAAAATGGGGCATATTCAATACCTAAATCCTAATTAAACCTGTTAAATATGAATTTCTTGGTTCCGCCATTTTGGATTGGGTTATCGGAGAGGAATTTACTTAACACCAATTTTCTCGTCTCAACGAGGACTTTAAAATGAGGTATCACACAATAACGGTTACTATTTAAAATGTTTGACTTGCAACCCGCACCCCTTAAACGAATAAGGGTCAAATTCATTTATACCCCTAAAAGGTGCAGAATTTGCTCAATATAACTTCCTGAAAGTTCTGAGTTAATACGTGTAACAGGTTGCGGAACTTTTGCATCATACTGTATAAGCAGAAAATTGTTGTTATTGTCGAGGCGTATTTTTTTCATGTATGTATGGTTGTATATCATTCATTATTATTATTGTATTATTATAAATAAACAATAATTCGTACACTAGCTATGAAGCTAAATACCTGGAACTTCGCACACATTGCTCTTAAATATAGGAAAGAAAAGAACAATTTTGCTTTAAATTATTTGCGTCTAAAAAATAAAATGTTTTTATACCCTGATTTTTAATTTTCACGTTCTTTCGGGAGTTATGAGTTACAAATGTAGTTATTTTGACCTCTTGATGTAGTTGATCTTGTATGTACTGTCGGTCTAAATGAAACACATAAATAGATTTGAACGAAAATCACTACGCAATCAACGGGCCTGGGAAGTCTCAATGTTAATAGTATCTGCGTGCGAAGCCGCGGGTACCCATGCATGGTTGGGAATGGCAAGGGTTCCGTACCAACCATACCACAAACTTGACCAGAACTACAAATAACTGTGCATCAGCACGTTATGTTCTGCTCAATATAAGCATGGCTAGGATAAATAATACATCGTGATTTATAAAAGAAAATTTGCTCGCATTATCCTCTTTCTACCAGATTGGGCTGCACTAGCCTTTTGAACCACGGGCCACTACTGACTCTATTCAAAATGGGATTTTTCAATCATTACCCATATTTTATTGCATTATTATAGACATATATCCCTGTACTAATGGATTAATTTTGTGTTTGATTTCAGGTAAGTCAAGATATTTTACTGGCGCAACTCTGTAGTCTTAGTTTTTGAGGTAAGCACAATGTAAAACATTACATATTTTAGACTAAACTCAGTTGATTAAAACCTTTGAGCACAATAAAAATAAAAGGTCAATAGTAACCACGTTTTGTTAATATCAATCCCTACTTATCAAGGCATACAATTTTCAAAGATTGCTCTAACCTAGACAATGGAGTCGGATGCGCATTTGTTCTGTCAGGAAACAGTTTCATCTAAGGATTACCTTCAGCTTCTTCTGTAGGCTATATTCAGTAGAACTTTTACTCAAGGCAATACTCAATGCACTGAATTCTGTATCATTAATATCGGTGATCTTCTCATATGTTCTGATTAATGAATGATGTTAAATCCATCAAAAATACGTATTCTCTTAAACCTTTGGTTAGATTTTGTCTGCGAGGTGTTGGGGTGTCATCTGAGTGGTTTCGGGAATACAGGGGATTTGCCTATCGTGGAGAGTGTAACGTTATCCGACTTTGTTTACATTTTGAAACAAACCTTATTTTCACAGAGGGAAGAAGAGGGTGTAGAATAATAAATTTCGAATATTAAAGATACAGTCCGTCCATGGACATCTGCAAAACTGGTTTCTCGTCTACGCATCGGACATTCAATACTAACCCATGGGTTACTGATGCGGCATGGGGACGCGCCACTTTGTTCTTTCCACCAAGCACCTCCCTTTGGAGTGCGAAAAATTTAATTTCCTTAAGAGGTTTTGCCTAAAAAATTGCATCCAGACGGCGCTGGCTGATGATACCCAGACCATTGATATGGTGCTAGCGTTTCTGCATGGTTTAATTGTGATTGGCAATATTTAGAGATTTTTGTTTTGTCTAAATCATCTGTTGTATTTTGTGAACTAGTTTTAGTGTTTGTTGTGAAACAACTGTTGGACTTCTATGTTTATGTTTGTTCAAATTGTTTAGTTTATGAACTCGTGTTTTCCTGGCGATTATGAGCACTCAGGTTTTCTGTCTTTAAAATAATTTCAGGCAGCTTATAAAATGGCTTTACGTTTGATAATAATGCTATGTTGCAATATTGCCATGCAGATTTTATTCTTTGAACTTTGAAAGTAAAATGATGTTTAAAGTTGAGAACATTTCTACCACTCCATTTGACAGAGTTGTTAAGTACCTATTAATACTCAATAGACTAAAATATTTTTTTTTTTTTTTTTTTTTTTTTTTTAGGCGGAAAAATGCGTTTCGTGCAGACCTCAATCCATATTAGAGGTACTGTGGGGCTCAACCAGATGTCGGTATCTCCAAAATATTCGAACGTCTTTTTCTTTCTAGGATGCAGCCTTATCTAGAGGACTACATCAGACCAGAGCAATTCGGCTTCCGACGTGGACATTCCACCACGCTCCAGCTCGTTCGTGTTATCAACAAACTGGTTGATAACCACAATAAGTTCTTGTCTTCTGTTGCAGTATTGCTAGACGTCAGCAAGGCTTTTGATAAGGTATGGCACGAAGGCCTCCTCTACAAGTTGAGCGAGTCTCCTGTTCCGGTGGCTGCTGTACACTTAATCCGCTCCTACCTCTCAGGCAGATCCTTCAAGACCTTCGTAGACGGCGAACTCTCCACTCTGCGGCCGATACTTGCTGGTGTTCCCCAAGGCAGTGTCCTGGGACCAGTACTGTATCTGGTTTATACTAACGACTTTCCTATCATTCCAGGTGTGACACTCTCGCTGTACGCTGATGATGCGTTACTACACTGTAGTAGCATGAATCCAGCATACGCAACTAAGACCATGCAGAAACAAATGGACGCGTTGTCCCCGTGGCTGCAGAAATGGCGCATTAAGATAAATGCGGATAAATCTGATTCTATCTGTTTCAGGAAAAGGCGTAAAATGAAACGCAGAACCCTTCCCGCAGTGGAGCTTGACGGGGTGGCTATCCCTTGGAAGCCTACCGTAAAGTACCTCGGCATAACGCTGGACAGTCGACTCAACTTCAGGCGACATGTACAGAACAAGGTCTCCGAAGGAAAGAAAATCCAGGGTTTCCTCTCACCCTTGTTGGCGAGGCATAGCCCTCTGCCAGTAAAAGCTAAATTAACAATTTTTCTGTTAATAGTTCGCTCAGTGCTGATGTACGCGTCTACCGCTTGGTGGACGCTTGCCAGCAAATCCAGCAGGAAAAAATTGGAGACTCTTCAGACTACTGCTCTTCGCAGACTCACGCATCAGCCATGGTACGTGAGGAACTCTACCATTCTAGGGTCAGCTGGTATCCCTACCCTAGAAATGTTTGCTATAAGATGTGCCACTAAACTGTTTCAGGATGCACGCAACTCAGGCTATCCTCATATAGCTGAGATCTGCGGGAGACTCGACATCCCGGAAGATGGTAGGCCCCGTCCTGCCGCTATCCTGGACGACCCGCCGTAGGTTTCTTCAGGCTGCGACTCCATTCATTATAGATATTATAGACTAAAATATAATCTTCTACATTTTATTATTTGGATTAAAAACTTAGTTTCGGCGATATCCAAGCAAATTTCGTGTTTTTACAATACGGCGGGTGAAATCGGAGCAAATGCAGAATACTCATAATGGAACGTAGCGGTACTTAAGAATTTTTTTAAAAACTTTCAAAAAAATATTAAAATGTAGACCTTTCTATTAATTAATGGAACCAACCCCTTTTGAGCTTATTTTATTGGTCTATTTCACAATTTGTTAATGTAAACATTCGCCGAGTTCACGACAAATTTTGAGGTTAGAACACACATCACGTTGCTACAGTGTGACGACTGAATTATTGGCAAGTTGAAATCAATGCAATCAAAGAGGCAGTGCACCAATTGACGATATTGCCAGTGACCTAGATAATACTGATCGGGGTTGTTGACCGGTTTTTAAATTTCCGTCGGACAATTGATTCACGATTTAAGAGTTTTGTTTACAGTTTGGGATTGCATTTTAATGCATTGTTACTGGAGGTTAGGTTTAGCGCTGAATCGTAAACTATATATTTACTGTGTAATTCTTTATGTTAGGTCTCTGACTTGGGAACGCTGCGGGGGCACTTAAGCTAAAGTTACCATAATTGAATTCGTAATTTTGTTTCATTATTTGTTTTCGAGTTGGAAAGAACAGGATCACATCCTTATTAGTTAATTTCGATAGGAAATATGAGCTATTGCAGCGACTTATGGTGAGACCTGAGGACGTGAGTGGTCAGTGAGCACCGATTATGGACCCCAGAACACACGGTGTCATTAGAAATTGCATACCTATATTAGTATTCACACTTTAAAGGCATCAGTTTATGTCCGTTTTGGTTCAGATTTCGTCACGCTGGTTTTCTAAGTTGCTCGGCCAAGAGTTCGCTAGCCAAAAAATTCGATAGTAAAATTTTGTTGAAAGTTTTCGTTCTAGAATAAAACATTTTGGGGTTTAATCTTAAAAAAAAAAACAATACAGGATATTATTATGCACATTTGGTTTTACACGACCTTATACCCGTCTGGTTCCCCCAAAATCGAACAAGACGTAAAACACTATAAAAAAGTACCTGGTTCAAGTCCACGTGGTGGATTTGACCGTATGAGCAGCGTCTGGTCCGTGGCCGACGATTGTCCGCGAAAATGTATTATTCGATGCCGAAAGGTCGAATTAAACTTGTTCTAATTCGCTGTTATCAAGCGGCTGGAGGCTGAGGTGCAAACAAATATATTTCGTATAGCTCGTTAGTTTTAGCATGGACTTTACGATGCGCTGGCGGGAGGGAAGAATATAGGCAAGTGGGGATGACGTCCGCTGGAGGGGAAGGGACATTACGTTCTACTTATAAAATTAATCAAGTTAATACTTATAGGCCTACTATCAAAGTTGTCGCGACAGCTTTGTGTTGTATTACTTGCAACATGTAAATACTGTATAGATATGGGACTTTTTATATCTATATATAAATAGAATAATTAAGAGTTTTGTTTATAGACTGTTAAGAATAGAGTGATTTTTCGTTTATTTACGTTTCATACACCAAAGAATCCGAAACAAGCCTTATCTCAATTGTTGTCTGTCTGATGTCGGTAATGCTCGCAGACCTTTTTCTTGTTCACGATTAGGCCAAACGTTAAAACAACTTATAACGATAGATATAATAACTATTTGCACAAAGAAATAAACATGAGTAACAATAAAAACTACATTTTGATACTATTTACAAGTATTAAGTAAAATAAATAAACTTATAACTTATTACTTACAGAAGTACATAAGTAGGTCTGCGTTTGTTTATTCATGTAAAAGTATCGGTAGTAGTGTATTAAAATTAATATTACGCGATGATTTGATGTCAGCTGCTCCAATTAATTTAGTGAATATGAAAATCAGCTGACTTCAATAATTTAGTTAGTGCTGTAAACGAAAACTAGGCCTATTTTGTAATTTTTACTTCAGGAATGTTACTGAGAAAAATAGGTTATTTTGATAATAAATATATTAAATTTATTATTAATATTATTAATCACAAATATAAACAATAAAAAATAAACAACGCTAAATAACAATAATAAACAGCGATAGTTAAATAATAAATAGATTTGTGCACGGACAATAATGTTAATGGAAACCCATACAATTGCTTCTAGCTAGACCGAAGTGTTCCGTTCAAAGCTCGGTAATCGACTGAGCTTCTCTGATCCCCCACCACTCGAATTAACTCCGAGTCTACTGCGCATCTCGAGGTCAGGGTCCATGCTACAAATTTCGTACTATACAAGGAGGCAGCTTCAGCATCTTCGTGAGTAGACCAATCACTCACAAAGTTGGTTGAACCGCTAATACATATAAACTAAATTTTGGAAATTCGCTCAACTCACGTCAGCGGTTCAGCTGCGTGATTGAACTATTTAACATACATATTAACCGGCTAAAAAGAAGTTTACCAATAAAATAAAAAAGTTAACATTTCCATATAGGCCCTAGTTTTATTAAATTATAATAACCCAATTAAATCATGTAAAGCCATTAATCAAATGTGTATTTTAGATTTAAATTTGGCCCACTCTAGCACCGACTTATGAAACTCAATTACGGTTCCGTCTGCGCAGATTAACTGCGCATATAGACCAAACCCATTAGTTTCTGATGACAGATCGCTGACAGATCAGATAAGAAGTGTCTAAAATCGCATTATAGAAGCCTAAGCCCACATCAAGGCCAGCCACATGTTGTTTACACTCCTTGACAATCTGAATAACAAATATGTAAGGTTAGAAAATTTGAAATATTTCGCTGAGATCTATTTTTAACACAAGAGATAACACATTGGGTTTCAGTCGTGTAGGGCTGTTTTTGATTTTTAGGAACCTGTTAGACCGAGCTTGTCTCCTTATTTTTTTTTTTATATATATAAAAAAAAACGTTATTAAGTACTGTACAAAATAACAAATAAAGAAAACATAGCTAATGTGACTGAACCTGAAAACACCCTTCCTCTACTTGATCGTCATATTTTGCTTCAAAAAATAATTTTTCATTAGATCCAACCAATGCAAAGGTGTTTTTAGGAATGGGAGTACAATAAATAAGACTTAGAAATATTAACTTTTTTTCTCCCCCCCCCCTTTAGTAGACATAACCTGGGATCGCTGAAAATATTACTTCAGATTAATCTTGATGTCTATTATATCATTTGAGGAGGGGAAATCCATCATGTGTCAATGTTCCTGCAGTAAACACATCCAGGATCTTCTACGTCTAAACCTGTGGAGGTATTGGCCAAACTACCCAAGCACTTGTGTGATATATATTAGTCTACCACTCCATATTTCCTGCTTATCCAGCTGACTATGTCCGGGATGAGCCTCTTAGTAAATTTTCCAATACCATTGACTTGGGTTCACTTAAAACGCCATTTATTCAATGTCTCCTTCCTAATGTTCTTTTCGGCAGATGTTGTCGCCTCGAACTATTCTACCTCTCTCCTCTATGAGCATGCCTATGGGAGGCACTCCTTCAATACAACAGTCACGTCCGTCGTTACAGTCCTATATGCAGTTGAGGGCGATTCTTCTTTGGATTTTTACTAATATTCCCTTGTATTTTTTTTAAAGTTTATCAATTGATGCCATTTCTGTGACGTAAAAGGTATTACCGAATAGGCCGCATTCATCATTACTCTTCTCTTACCTGCCCAGATGTATTATGCCTACAGGGCTTTAACTGTTTTCTCTGCCTTGTTCACAGTGCTGATAACATGCTCCTTCATCATCATATTTTTGTCAAATATTACTTCCAAGTACTTTAGTGATTTATTAACAGTGATATCTAGGTTACCCACCTGCACTTATATTTTTTGTAAATTCCTCTTCGCCTCCAATAGAATAAATTCCGTTTTGTGAGGTGCCAGCTTCAATTTATTTTCTTCTAGCCACTTGTTGATCATATGCATGCTATTTGTTAGAGCCATCTCCAATTCTCATCGTCATTTGGCTCTAGCCACATTTGGCTATAGCGAGGTCATATGCATATCCAACTACCTCAACTCCTTCAGAATAGTTCAGCAGGAGCACTCTATCATATGTTATGTTCCATAGTAATAGAAATATTAACCTATGCATTTACAATACCTTCTTACCAAGGCCTTTCCATGTTTTCTGAAGTTCAGCAGGAGCACTCTATCACAATATATGTTCCATAGTAATTGAAATATTAACCTATGCATTTACAATACCTTCTTACCAAGGCCTTTCCCTGTTTTCTGAAGTTCAGCAGGAGCACTCTATCACAATATATGTTCCA
>JAGFPH010001294.1:21508-39927 GCA_018207615.1 Philaenus spumarius
TAGAAATATTAACCTATGCATTTACAATACCTTCTTACAAAGGCCTTTCCCGGTTTTCTGACTGTGTTACTGACGAATGCATTATATTATTGATACATTGTATTAATTAATGTGAAATATTAAATTAGTCTACTACACATTTTTTATTGAGATAGGCTTACTTGAGGGATCCGCCCCTGCTCGCTTCGCTCACCAACCCCAACGATAACTCGCGGCTTCGCGTTTTGGTCACCATCTACAACATACACTAGCAGAGAAGCAAATGCAAACAGATTATTTTATACTATTATATTTTAAAGGAAATTACGATTGATTTAGGACAGAGGCACTTCGATAGGAGTATGTTGTTGGGATTACCTAAATCTTGACGTATGCGCAGTGGGACCAGTGTTTTTGATTGAGTTTCAGGATAGAGAGACTAGCTAAATGCTCGTATTTCTCTACGTTTATTTTTTTTGTTCAAGATTGCTAATGCTACCAAGATTACTGTCAAAAACCATTATCTAGCCTAGAACCATACCCGATAGGCATATGCTTTAATTTCGAGTTAGTAAAGATTTTGGTTTGGAAGAAATAAAGTTTCTTCAGCTGTTTTTCTTATCGTGGCAAGAGGTGGGATGCGAATTGTCTACCGAATTAAGGTTGGAGATTTTGTGATTATGTTCTTAGATTACTTTAGGCCTTTGTATAGAAAGGAGAAATAATCAGTATCTATACATATAAATAAAATTGAAGTGACTGCCTGTGATTTAAAAATATAAGCTTTTTTTCTAAGCTCATTTACATCACCAAAACCTAAACAAATAAACGGTACCAGGAACTGGCACATACTTTCTCACAAACACATTTAAATTACTAAACAGATTCACTGTGACTTGTAGGGTGGGGTAGGAGAGTTTTTTTTTTATTAAAGTTGGAGATTAACTAATAAATATTATTATTATTATCTAGAGAGAAAACTATTCTATCGATTTCGAAAAAATTTGCACCAAACACGTCAATTAGGTCTTTATAGATGCACGTAAAAAGGTTTTGACAAATTTTGAAAAACAGCCCGCTTTATGGCCAAAAAAACTCCCAAAAATCAGTTATTATTATTATTATTAGCTAAACGAGAATTTTTAGAAAGATACGGGTTTTTGTATATTGTCTGGCACATTAAAGGCTACAAATAAGCCAAATTTTATCAAAATCGTTAGAGCCGTTTTTTTATAAAAAAATAATAACTGATTTTTGGGGGGTTTTTTGGCCAAAAAGGGGGTTGTTTTTCAAAAATTTTCAAAACCTTTTTTCGTGCATCTATGCAGGCCTACTGGACATGTCTGGTTCAAATTTGGTTGAAATCGATCGAATATTTTTCTCCCTAGCTTTGTATACTTTTATTAAAGTAGGCGATTAACTAATAAATATAATTATTATTAGCTAGAGAGAAAACTATTCTATCGATTTCGAACAAATTTGCACCAAACACGTCAATTAGGTCTTTATAGATGCACGTAAAAAGGTTTTGAAAAAATTTGAAAAACAACCCCCTTTATGGCCAAAAAACCCCCAAAAATCAGTTATTAGTATTATTATTAGCTAAACGAGAATTTTTAGAAAGATGCGGGTTTTTGTATATGGTAGGGCACATTAAAGGCTACAAATAAGCCAAATTTTATCAAAATCGTTAAAACCGTTTTTTTTATAAAAAAATAATAACTGATTTTTGGGGGGTTTTTTGGCCAAAAAGGGGGTTGTTTTTCAAAATTGTTCAAAACCCTTTTTCGTGCATCTATACAGGCGTACTGGACATGTCTTGTGCAAATTTGGTTGAAATTGATCGAATTGTTTTCTCTCTAGCTTTGTATACATACATACATACATACATACATACATACAGACATACATACAGACATACAGACAGACATTTTGTAAAAACCACTTTTTTGGACTCAGGGGGTAACAAAACGGATATTTCCACAAAAATCTCAACATCGATTTTTTTTGCGATCACTATACTTTTTCTATACTATAGTATAGTGAGAAAGTAACATTTATAAATATTTTGTCCGTCTGTCTGTTTGTTGGGCCGGGTTAATCTCCGGGATGGCTGAACCGATTTTGATGAAACTGTCATTAACACGTAGAGGACTATTCTGAAAATATTTTAGGCTACTTTTTATTCGAAAATATTTAAAGTTCCTGTTAAAAAACTGAAAAATGTAAAAATTATGGACAAAATTAGAGATTTTGTGGACAAATGTTGGGGATATTGCGTGTATATTTCGAACTATGTATTACATTATGTACAGGTCACAGTTACCCCCACTACACAACTTAGATCCAAGTTCATCTGTCTGAATTAATCATCATTTCTTTAAAAATTTGAAAAAATTTAAAAGTTCTGAAAAAAATTAGGGATTTTGTGGTTTGCATTGGTATCACCATATGTCATCGTAGGGGTTGGCGAGCGAAGCGAGCAGTGTCAGAGCCCATAGTATATAATAAAGGTAAGCGTGGTTTGTCCGCGCGTGCGGCTATAATCCCGTAACCAACCCCCACTGCCCCATGGGGGTTGTATGGTATGGTAGCCCTCCATTCCCCAACTGCAAGAGCCGGTTTCGTAGATACGTTTGTCAAAAAGAACGCATCGCACAAAATGATTTCTTAAGGGAAGTCGGTGAAGCAATTGATTGCCTAAGTGGCCGAGACTTACCAGAATGTCAGAGAAAGTATGTTCTAGAAATAATGTTGTAGAATGTTCCAGAATGTAATATAATGTTCCAGACGGTTTTGGATCTAGGACGGTTCTAGAAACCCAAAACGTGCTATGAAGCTAGATACCTAAACTTGGCACATACAGTAGAGTCCCGCTAATCCGAAAGTCCGCCTATTCCGAACAGAGTTCAGAAAAAATATCGATGTTTTAAGCTTAAAAAACAGGAGAAATTAAAAAGACGTTCGTGATAATTAAGTAGCACTTTCACCATTGTGCAATATTTTTAACACTTCAAGTTTTTCTTTTGAAGTACACGGAGCATGACTTGGTTTACTTGCCATGTTTAATGTTTAACAGTTCACTTCAAGGACTACGAACATAAATAAAAAAGGCACAGTGACTCGGTAAAGTAACTCAACACTTACGGAACAATAAATTTGTAATAAGCGCACACAGTTTATCAAACTCCCATAGAGTAAACACTGAACTAGATACGATTATAATATAGAACAGTGCTCAGTGCAGTGATTCATAAATATGTTTGAAACGCGGGAGGGAGAGGGGTAGGTAATGTCTCGGCGCTATGAGTCATCGAAGGAAATGCATTTCCTTTCCGACTTTCACTGAACCTGTTCACAAGCTGGAATATATAGAGCTGAAATTAGCAGATGTTCCCGCACATTATTTACCCATTAACATGTCAATAATTTGATATTATTTATTAAATCCGCCTATTCCGAATTCCCTCTAATCCGAACAGTGTTCGGTCCCAATTAGTTCGGATTAGCGGGACTCTAATGTATGTTATATGTAGGACTTAAGTTAAGGGACTTAAGTTATATGTAGGAGAGAAAATATATTTGAATTTAGATTATTTGAGCCCAAGGATTTTATTAGTTTAAAATAGTTCAAACATTCAGAAAATTGTGGTTTTTGCTCTCACTGGCGCTTAGCTGATCAAGTATGTAAGCCTAAATTGGAAACAGATTGATTTGGACGAAACCCACAACACGTTTTTGTGTCAGTGTACTCTCAATATTTAACATATAATTCAATTATTCGTATCTGCAAGCGAAGCAGCGTGTACCAATGCTAGTGTTTAATATTGTAAACCGTCTCCAGAAGGTAATACAATGTTTCAAGGACACTCTGAATGAACTGTTATAATTTAGTTAACAGCCATAGTTTCCAACCGTCGCAGCAGCGTGTTGTGTCGGCAAAAGGCAACGATTGCCCCCGTAATCGCCCCAACAATAACAGAATAACCTTCCTTTCGCGAGCGAAACAATTTTCAAGTGTCTATTATCTAATCCGGGCGAAACTAAACGGTCAAGGCCGCAGCAGTCGGTGGCAGCCTTGAGCCTACCGTCTTCCCACTACGAAGAACAATACAGCGAGTGCGGTTTCGGTAAATGTTAGGTTATAATAACCTGCCCGCTGGGAAACGAGGAAACAAGCTGCGATTTGGTTTATTCAATAATTCATGAAGCTGGTTATTCGTGGAAGTGATGCGAGGCGAATAATACCTTTGCTTGGCGAAATGTTTCTGGAGTTTTTGTTGTTTGCACGTTGGTAGTTGTTTATTCAACTCTAGAGTATAATTGAATCACAACCAATCGTAATTCTATTCTGTACCTTTAAACGAGCAACAATTGTATTCCTATACGAGCTGGTACCTGCGATTAAATAAATAAAAGGAATATCGGGTAAATATTGTGCCGCACCATTACGAGCAATTAAAAACGAAAAAAACTATTTTAGATCAGAGTCCCATGCTCAAAACGCACGGTGAGTTCCGCCCAAACTGATCTATGTATCCATTTTAGGCCTACGTAAATTATTAGCTATGCACCAATAAACGCTAAAATTCCCAAGGAAAACTCACAGCTCCCGATCGATCATAAAAATTACAAATCAGCTTTTGGTTTATTTAACATCTATGAGTACATTTCACGTTATTGCATGCATACTGTTTTGATATATAAATAACTTTAAAACTACAATTGAAAGATTAAGTTGATAACAGATGTTCAATATCAGCTGTTCATTCTCATTGTTGCAAATTGTTGTTTATCGAAAGAAAAACCGCTGTTTATTAGGCTACAAAATCTCATTTTAGAATTTTTTTATGGAACATCCTATGTTGTATAATGATTTGGATTTTACTGAATTCTGGATTCTGAATCAGCTGATATTTGTTTTCGATAACAATTTGCAACAATGAGAGTGAACAGCTGATATTGGACATTTGTTATCAACTTAATTTTTCTAGTGTGACAAATCTGTAGTTTCGTCTCTTAATTCCTCTGCGTTATGGTTTGAAAAAATAACAATTGTTGATTTGAATAAGTTATTTGTTTGTCTAAACAATACTTTGTTAGTGTTGAGAGCGTTTTCATTGGTTCAAAACGTTTCCATACAAAAATATCTTCCGCTCAGATAGGGTGTTTCTAAAACTTTCTACCCTCTAACCTTTAAACGGTAAAAAAAACACCAAGAATATAAAAGTCTTAAAATAACTTGTAAAATCCAAAATAATAGTAAGATATAGGGTGTTCAAAAATAAATTCGAAAATTGTCCGCCATATTGGAAAATTACGCCATTTACAAATATTTTAACTACATATTTTTTAATTTCTCAAAAATCAAGGAAAGGTTTCCCATTCAAAGTTTGCTGTCAGATTTATAGTTTACAATGGTGGCCCATTTAAAAAAGACAGCCTGTATATACAGTTTTTAAGTACACCCCAAAACGTATTCTGGATCTTGATCGGTGCTCAGTTATTACTCCCGACTTAAGGTCTAAGGGAGTAAGTTCATATGGGTCAATGCAAAAGCTCATCTTTCCTACGGACATTCGCTAATAACAGGAAAATGACCTACTTTGTACTTTCGAGACGTACTGTACTGTGGTAACAAGTTAATGGCTATCCTCATTACCAACACCTTATCCAGTAAACCTGCATTTACCTCAACCGCTCCAGTTGTACACTTTCTCCCTGTAATTTCTCCTGATGACATCGGATTACTAGCTTTGGCACGACTGCAGACTGTTCGTTCGATGCAGAGATGATGATAATGCATAGTTGCTTACGTAATTCAAAAACAGTTTTCAATCTACTGACTGCTTCAAGAGAAGGTCATTAACGCCTGTGATTGCAAACACAGTGTAAGCCATATATGCTTTCTATCTATACTAAATAGGTAAAATTTGTTTATAACAAATATTACCTTGTATCCGTCGTGTGACTTCGTTCAGCGTTCGTTTATGACGTAGTAAATTCTATATAGGCCAAACCGGGAGGCCGTTTTTAAAACGGTTTAAGGAACATCTACCAAAGAAAAACATAGACGGAAACAATTCAAATTACGCTGGCCATTTAATAGACACCAATCATCAATTCACCGATTTTAATACACATTTTGAACCTATTCATTTTTGCGTGAAGGGTAGATATATGAATGCCATAGAAGAATATGAGATATATAAAGCCTTTAAACACAACGACAAACAATTGCTTACGACCAGTTACTGTTTCAGTCCAACATATTGTATGATTCGGCGATAAGAATATCGGACTCTATCAACTAAACATTGAATTTAGTCAGTAGTCGTTCGACCGTGACCTTAAGTAGACGTCTACCCGGATTAAATGTCATAATTGTGTGTATTGTGTTGTGAGTTGAGTGTTTTTGTGTTGCATGTTATGTAACTTTTATTAGATATCTGATGATGAAACATATGTTTCGAAACGCGTCATAAACGAACGCTGAACGAAGTCACACGACGGATACAAGGTAATATTTGTTATATTCTATTTGTGACTTGGATAATTATACAATGATTTTAAAATTTGTTTGTTTGTATGTGGGAGGGGGGGGGGGTAATCTCTGAAACTACTGAACCGATCGAAAAATAGTTTTACTAATAAAAAGCTTCACTCTCCCTGAGTAACATAGGCTCTAATTCGTTTTGATACAAACATTTTTTATTTCAATATTTGTAAATTTAGTCGGAAAAATTCTTAGGTTAGGCCTAGACTGATGAACCAACACATATTTCTTGAATGTATTTACATTCATTACCATAGCAACCGATTGAATAAAATAACAGATAAAACAGCTGTTTGCTTTAATGTTTCCGTTAACACCTGATTTCAAACTTTGAAGCAATTATTTGTATTTCTAACTTTTAGGTTAGGTTTTTATTAAAGTGTAGATATGAGCCTTGCTGGTTCTTTTAGCCTTTATTAAAACTGCTGCTATACAATATACGAAATAATTTGATTTGAGCATTTAACATTATTTATCGTCTTAGCTTTGGGGTTATTATTAATCCTACTCCTTTATTATAAAGAAAACATAACATGATTATGTGTATAGAAGGTTCAAACGGGGTTGGCGTGCGGAGCACGCAGGGGTTTCCCCTAGACATCGATAAATTCTTACTTGTTTTAGCGAATTTCTATAGAAAGACGAGCTGTTGCAGTGACTTTTTTTATGTACCGGGTGTCCCACGAAGAGGTCCCTATTTTTAAATTAATATATTAGATGCACCGAACACTCTACAAACCTGAAACTCAACAGTCCTAACATACACATATGTAAAAGAAATACACCTGAGTATCAGTTAATTCTGACACATTAGGACAAAATGGCGGGATATCAAAGAAATAGTACCTTTTCGTTAAAATAGTTTTATTTGCTTAAGCGTTACAACATAATTATTGAATTTTAACGATGTTACTAAGCAATAAACAACGTTAGGGAATTAAAGATATAAGTAATTCATAAATAAATTAAATCTATTTGATCCATAAACCTTATTCAAACTGATGTCCATCGATCGCAATGCACTGATGACAACGAAATAGAAAACAGTCATACGCTTTGCTGAACAACTCTCGAGGTATCAACAACAGTTCCTCTTCGATCAACCTCATTAGTTCATCGTCTGTCGCAATGTTATGACAATAAACCTTCTCCTTCAAAAAGCCCCACAGAAAAAAGTCACAAACAGTCAAGTCTGGAGAGCTTGGGGGCCAGTCCATGAAGCTGCTGTCACGACCTATCCAACGGTTAGGAAGATTTTGGTCCAAAACTGCTTTGGCCACATTAGCATAATGCGGAGGAGCTCCACCCTGTTGTAAAAAAACGTCTTTCATCTCAGGCTGAGAAAGATGAGGAACTATGTGATTGCTTAAAACTGATGCATACCTTTCTCCAGTCATTGTTTGTCGGGATATGTCATACGACAAAACACCATCCTTGGTAACAGCAGCCCAAACTGTTATACCTGTTGATTTTAATTTCTCTTCTTGTAAGATATGTGGATTTTTTGTGTTATAGTAATGACAATTATGCCTGTTTACAGTTCCTGTTCGATAAAATGTCGCTTCATCTGAAAACACGATTCCTTCATGCCATTTGCTATCTACGTCAGTCTTTTCAATTGTTTTCGAACAAAATTCCAATCGTCTGTCAGGATCATCTTCAAGCAGTCCGTGAACTAAATGAGTTTTATAATGTTTGATTTTGTTCTTTTTGGCATACCTTTGGACAGATGACTTCGGTATCCCTGTAGCAGATTCCACCTTTCTTACTGAATTAGGCGCATTTGGAGATTCCATGAAAGCAGCACATGCGATTTATTCATTTTCTATGTTGGAGGATCTATGGTATTTTTTTTCTATTGACCCCGTTTCTAGTAGGACAGTCTTCCACTTACGAATAGATTCCCTTGACGGTGGAACTACACCTGGGTACCTTTCCCTAAAATACCTTACTGCTTCATAATCATTTTCAAAGGCAATAGCCCAGGAACAACATTTCACTTTTTGCTCAGTTGAAAACGGCATAGTACATAAGACACTTTACAATGCAACTTAATAACAAATGCCAATGTTTATTACCAAATATGTTCATTGTTGTGGATACACGCAGTCAGCTGATAGATTTAAAATAGTCTAAACAGCTGTAGCTGTTCCTATTCTAAATAAAAGTAGGTTTACCCTTAAAATACGATTGCTGATTTTGTTGTTTTTTGTTTTTCCGCCATTTTGTTTGGATCAGTCAGAATTAACTGATACTCAGGGGTATTTCTTTTACATATGTGTAAGTCACGACTGTAGAATTTCAAGTCTGTAGCGCGCTCTATACGTCTGTCATATCAATTCAAAAATAGGGACCTCTTCGTGGGACACCCGGTATATGTATTTATGTGTTCGCACTCTAATGGGAACATTTACTTTTGATTTGGCCTAAATTCGGTATACACGTTGGTTGTCTAAGTCGCTCGGACATTCGTAAGAAAAATAAAAAAAAGGAGATTTATTCTAAACATTTTGTTTTTTACACGACGTTATAGTCCGTCTGGTTCCCCCAAATCGATCAAAACTAGGAGTTTTAATCCCGGATCATTTTCTCAATCTCGAGATCCCGGGACTATTCCTGGGATTCAGATTTATTCATTTTTCTCTGATTACGAAAATTGGGTTTGGTAGTAATTAAACTCCTTTAAATTTTGTTTATGTATATTAAACCCTCCATAAATTGATACATTTAGCCTATTTACTTAATGTATTTGAGTTTTTATAGCATACATTTGTATCTTTTCACTTTTGCTTTGCATGATATTTAAACTGTACCTGAGATATACATTTTCCTGGTATATCAAAGATGTCAAAGTTTTACCAACGGTTACCTAATAACCATTTTTTTTAATAACATGTGTATTAAACCTATAAGATCGGTTTGCCTAACCTGGGGCTGGGAAGTAGGAGTTTTATCGAAACAACAACATATGAAATTGGTATTTATTTATGGAACAAACTTTAGTAATATATGTTTTAAATGCTGAACGAACACAAGCGGTAAAAAGCTGCATGTATACGAAGTGAAAGTGAAGTAAACGCAGTAAAACTTCGTAAAAAACAAAAAAATATGTAAAAGTACACACTTTTTTTTTAAGGGTCGGCTCTAGTAAAACAGAAAGCAACCTGCGACTCCCTATAGCGGCGGTAGGTTACGCGGACATTGCTCATCCTAAATCCATTTAAAACCCGCAATTGTTCAAATAGCTTTTTTTGAAATACCAAACTCTTAGGGACGAAATTCTTCACGCGAATGGCTTTGTAGTTTTTCGCTATAATTAATAGTGACAACATAAAAAAATATTAAAAATCAATGTTTTAAATTGTTAATAAATATTAAACAAAATGTTTTTCTTAGTTTTGAAAAAGCCATTTGCATGCATATTGGCCATAGCTTTAAAATGACATATCGTACATAATTATCCGATAAAAAATAAAGGAAAAATTTGGATTTTAATTTAACATTGGTGTTATGGAGTGTCAGCCAACATGGCCGACAGCTAGAGCCGACCCTTAACTTAAACTAATGAAAGAAAAAAACTTTGAAACTAAATATTTATCTAATGTAATTTTAATTTATCATATAATACCAACACGCACAAAGAAAATAATACTCTAAGTAGGCTACTCAGCTACTCTAATATTTAAAACTAATTTTATTACACACCAAACAGTAAATTATAACACTGTAGACTCGAGCGAGATCGTTGAACGTCAAGTCTGTCTCTTCGGTAGGGTGTCACGGCTACGGAGGATTGGCTTGGCTGATAAGAATGTATGAATATTAAAAAGTAACATTCTCAGTTTAACATCATCAGTTCTAAGTTTTGACATAAATTATAGGTATTTTTTTCTTTTAATTTATTAAAGTTATATTGGATTACAATAATTTTGTAATAAAAATAGTTACTGTACATTTTACATCATACAAACAGGTTCACGTAGAAAATCATAATTTACGAGAAAATCTATGAATTTCGTATTTTATCTAATTATCTGTCCAAAAAATCTCGGGATTGGACTTAGCTAATCCCGGGATTGACGAGACCGTAAAATGGTCCTTCGATTGTAAAATGGAATCAAGGGATAGAAAACTCTAATCAAGACGTAAAATACCATAAAAGGACCCGGTACAATCCACGTGGGGGATTCGCGTGGGGGTAGCTTCTGATCTGGGGCCGCCAGGTCGAGGTGTAAACTAGCAAAGCGAGCCTTATATTTTACAATGCGTTGCAAGCAGGGGCGGCGAGGTATAAGCGAACTACGCGGCAGCGGGGGCGCCGAAGGTGCTCTCCGCAACACGGGCGTCAGCGGTAATCTTTGTGAATATAGTTTACGACAAGAGAAACTAGAACCAACAACACAAATTATTTGGCATTAAAGAGTTAGTTTTCATTTCGTCCGTTGCAGTTTTGCCTCCAAGAAGTCAGCCTGATGGATGAAGCATTGTCCTTCATAACCAAGCGTGGTTACATAGACACTTTTCCCATTTTTAGCGAATTTCCATAGGAAAAATTAGCTATTGCAGTGGCCCTTATGGTAAGACCCAAGGTCGGGAGTAACAAATGAGCACCGATCATGGCCCCCAGAACACGTTTTGGTGTCTCAATCATATATATATATATGTATATGTGTGTTCGCACTCTAGCGGCCGCATTTTATGTCCGATTTGGTTAAAATTCGGTACACATGTTGGTTGTCTACGTCGCTCGGACGAGTTCGTTAGCCAAAAAAATCCAACATTCGGAAACACGTTTATTGACCGGAAGTAACTATTTTTTGAGATTTTTCTTACGAGAATGAATTTGTTTTTGAGTTTTTCCTACATATATAAATGCTGGATGTTATTCTGCACATTTTGTTTTTTTACGCGTCCTTATAGAGCTCGCTTGGTTCCTCTAAAATCGATCAAAACGTAAAATGCCACAGAAGTACTTGGTTCAAAACCATGTGGTGGATTCCACCGTGGGGTTGGCGTGCGAAGCACGCAATGCATTGTGTGTTAAAGATACTCCCAATACGGGGGTTGGCGTGCGAAGCACGCAATGCTTTGTGTATTGAAGATACTCCCAATATGCGGAATAGCGTGCGAACCATTTTGCAGCTATTCAGCACCGTCGTGAATAGATCTATTTCCCAAATTGTTGGTTGAAACCCTTAAACTAAGGCCTATAAACTTAATTTTGAAAATTTGCTCAACTCACGTCAGCGGTTCAGCTGCGTGGTCGAATTATTACATTTTTATTGCACTGTGAATATTATTGACCCCCCAGTCTCAGTTACCAGCGGGGAAAGAAGCTTCTTCAAGTTTAAACTTATAAAAAACATATATTTACATTCAACTTTCAGTCAGGAACACTTGAGTGGGCTGGCAACACTGGCAATTGGGAATGAATCGTTAAATGAAATGGACACTGACTTGCTACTTAAGAAGTTTTCAAAAGTAAAAGCCAGGAAAATCTACTTTTAATTGTAGCACATTCTTAGTTTGATTCTAAAGACATGATTTTGTAATTTTATTGCAGTTGAATACCATTATGATAACCTGTAAATTGTAATCTATCTATATAAAAGCGAAATGGCACTGATTCATTCATCAGCAGAACTAAAAATCTACTGAACCAAATGAGTTCAAATTTGGCATGCATGTTCAGTTGGACCTTTAGACGCGCACTAAGAACGGATTTTGAAAACATCCCAAAGATACGCCCAATATTCGCGTTTTTCTAGCAATGTTTTGCGTTTTCTCAGCTTTTTCGAGAACTAATTGGCAGAAAATGTTGAAATTTGTACTTAGGTTCGTTTAAGGCCTAAAAGTAGTCTGTTAAAAAATGTTTGAGATTCTCCCAAAATTACGCCAGAAATATTCGTTTTTGCATTTTTCCTTGCGTTTTCAATGCGTTTTTGATCATCCTCAAATTACGCCCGAACGGATTGGAATGAAATTTGGTATGTAGCTTCCTCTAGGGCCTTAGGCGCTCTCTAAGAAAGGGTATGAAAAATTTCGAAATTTTAGGAGGGATTTGGGGGGATCAAAGTTACTAAAATCATAATTTCAGATCTTTTATTATTATGACAATAGTGCTTTTATTATTTAAGATCTATATACATAAAAGCCAAATACCACTCACTAACTGAACTCTTCAAAAGATTACAATTACGTTAAAAAGACTGAAAATACTAACCACCACGGGCAACGCCGTACGTGTCAGCTAGTGTAATTATAATTCTTGTTTGTAAGGTTTTGTGTGTTGCAATAAGTTACCTTTCAATTTTGGTCAAATTTTCAATTTGTTTGGTCAAAAATGCTCTGCTTGGTTAGTTGAGTTATGAGGGAGGGGGGAGGGGGGGAGGTAGAATTGCGCCAAAAAGTGGTTTGCTTACACTTGAAAAATAACTAGGGCCGCCCCTGGTTGCAATTGATGATATAATTTGATATAATAAATAAATTACAATGTAGGCCTAATATAAGTGAAAAGTTTGTATATATAACTGATAACCTCAGGAGTGATTAGCCTATCTACTACTGTACCTGCTTTAGTTAAAATTTGGCATCCTTTTAAATATTTCTTTCTATTTTTTTACTGACAATTTTTAAATAGATTTTTTTAATTCGGTTGTTTTACCTGGATCCTGACGCATGAGCAGTAGGGCCAAAGTTTTGCGTAAATGGCAGGAATTTATTTATATAATAGAACGATAAGTCGTATACAACTTCAAACATTAAAACCCAATCTAGCATTTGAAAATATACGTTTTTGTAACCGCTTTTCTTCCTTCTATTGACCCAGTTAGACTAACAAGAGAGATGAGTTGAATAGCACACTGAAAATGTCACGTCAATACCTGGTTTCGAACCTACGACAGACCGGACAGTATAGGATATAGAGCCACCTGTCCTACTGAGCTATCGACGGTAAATCTTCAACTTTGATAATTTGACATTCGTCAACTGATATTGGTGTTGGTGAAACATAATAACAGTTCTTAAAGTTCGTTACGGATTTAACGATCGTTAAATGAGTTAACGAGCCGTGGTTAATTAGGCTATTAGTTGATTATACGATACTTGTTTCCCTTTTTACTGAATTGTTACCTGGATTACTGAGCTCAATCGTGACAAAAGTGAAACATTAATTTTCACAAAAGCTCCTATTAGAATCAACTCCTATAAAATGGAGTGTACGTCCGTACGTACGTGCGTGAGTAACTGATTTCACCCATCATCTGTAATTCTTAAACAAACCCAGTATAGATTATAATTTGAGGTTATGTTACAACTTAAATCATTATAATTTCTTGTAAAATATATCAGTTGATTTCTCCCGTCATCTGCTAAAACAAAACCTAGCATAGATTATACTTTGGGGTTATGTTTACAACTTTAATCAATATAAGTCTTGTGAAGTTGATTTTCTTAAAATATGAGTTAAAGAACGAATATAGGCTTTTTATTATCAATATTTTAATTTATACAAGTTTAAAGAAGAGATGGGTGTACCCATTCGTTTAACTTCGGAAACATTTGTACATCTTCGTATAACATATAAACACATTCCATTATTATTTCTTAATTATAATTTTATAATTTTTAATGTTAAATATCTCAAAAACCACTAATTTTCAAAAAAAATTACAAGAGACAAAAAAGTTTGCATTTTTAATGGCAAACAAAATGGTTTTTTTTATTTTGTCTGTAGCTCAAAGGATAACAGAGATATTGACAAAAAAAGAAAAAGAAAATGTATGTCTTGGTAGCTGTCACCAATATCCAGAATTACTCTAGAAACAAAATATTTTAATGTTATTATGAGCTAAAATAATAATTTATTTGCATAATGTTCCGAGCACTTTCTTAGCTAATTCCACTAGCAAAAAATAATGAAAAAAGTTCGTATATTCATAGGTCCGGAAATGCTTCTTTAGAGAGTTACAGCTGGCAAAAGGTTTCAGATTACTCACATTACCAAATGTGTGTACCAAATGTCAAATGTGTTTGAGATATTTGACATTAAAAATTATAAACGGCCGCCATTTTGAAAATATTTAAAATAATGTTCTAATTTTGCGTACAGTGATAAAAGGTTACGCAACTAATAGGTATACAAAGTTTGAGCTCAATATCTTTTCTACTTCCAAAAATATTTTAAGTATTTTGTAAAAAAAAACATACAGACAGACAGACGAAAAAATAAGCACCGTAGACCCATGTTTATATTGTCAAATATGTTTGTCTGGATACCAGGAACATATCCACAAAAGGGGTAAAGACAGTTCGGGGACACTCTGTATATAAGGTTTTTAATAACACCTAAAAACGTGTTCTTGGGATCATGATCGGTACTCATTTCTTAGTCCTAACCTTAGTTCTCACAATTAGAGTCACTAAAATAGCTTGTCTTTCCTCTGAAAATTCGCTAAAAACGTCAATCTGTTAATTTAACAGTTTTCCTCAATTTAGACGTTGCAATCATGAACAAATATCTTTAAGAAAAATTTGTAATTTACAATTTATAATACCTACGAGTTATAGTTTAGATCTTCTTGAACAACTTCCCGAGAATTTACAAAACATTATCTTTAAAACTCAATGAAAGGTAAGTTATATTGCAAGGGGTTTTCATGAGACGTTTCTTCCAGTCGATATATATTTGCAGAGAAGTCAACTGTTTAGCTACCCACTGCCTACCGTTAATTCCCCTTACAACGAGAAGGACGTGGGTGAGCGGTGATTAAAAAGGGTATATCAAATTACTTCCCTCACCCTTCGTACACTTGACGTACACTTGGACTCCCTGTTTTCCCACCGTACTTTACATATCGTATAACTTAGCTGCCTAATCCCCCCCCCCCCCCCGTAATACCGGTATAGCCGCATTCTAAGCGGTCACTTTTTGCACACAATACGTCCTTTTAGATACTCGTCATTAGTTCGTTTTAATAATAATTACAATTACTGACATTCATATTATGAATCCATTTCCAAGCTTTGCTTATTTTGTTACTTCTGAAGCCTCACTGATGATGGAGACGTTGTCGTTGAAACTCGCTTGACTAGAAAACGTATTTTTGTCAGTTTTCTCACGATTCCAGTTCGATTAATATTTAATACTAGTAAGCCCTTGGAACAGTCACAGGCATAGGCTATTAATTAGATACACATCAGAAAAACATAATTAAAAAAAAAAAATACCGACAACAGTTTTTATCTAGGCCTACCAATGCTAACGGGGATTTATATCGATGAAAGTATACAATACAATTTTATAAGGATTATAAAACTGTATGTAGGCCTATTTGTTAAATTTTGTATTTGTATTCATTATTATATATCTAAATATAGATAAAAATATATATTTTAATTGATTTCTAACTTCATATTTATAGATCAAATGATTTAGAAGTTATCATTATTATAATGTAGAAATTACAAATCGAATATAAGAATTAATTAATCTTTGAATACTTTATACGAAGATGTACGAATGTTTCCGAAGTTAAACGAATAGGTTCTCTTCTTTAAACTTGTATAAATGAATATTGATAGTAAAAGGTTGTATTTAAATTCATTTTATAACCTCAAAGCAAATAACGTATTATAAGCCTACATTATTTCTTTAACTCATATTTTAAGAAAATCAACTTCACAAGACTTATATTGATTGAAGTTGTAAATATAACTCCAAAGTATAATCTACGTTAGGTTTTTTTTTAGTATTACAGCTGGTGATGGGTGAAATCAGCTGATATACTATATTGTTACTCACGTACGTACACTTGCTTTTATAGGAGTTGATAATAAAATCATTTATTAATTCTCTCTTTCTATTTCTATATCTCTTGGGGATAAAGTTGATTAGAGAGCTAGAGGCCTAACCTCGCCCCAAAATTAAATCAGCAGCCCATACATTATTTCGATTCTCTTTCTCTCTTTTGCATAAAATTGTTTGCAATTTTTAAACGGCGGCCATTTAAAAATTTCAAAGCTTTATAACTTAAAACTAGCAATTTTATTGTCCAGCTACAGTACAGATTATTACGAAATGAAAAGAAAAAATGCTTTATTTTCCAACCAAAATATGCTACCACAGTATCTGGTTAAATACTAATAAAATAGCCCTCCCTAATAAACTACACACTTAACATATACAGGGTGGGAGATAAGTCTGAGAACGGCTTAATATTTCGTATATAATCAAAATTTGGTCCACCATCCTGAATGTAACTTTTTTTAAATAGGAAAGTGGTCATGTGGTACATCATTTCGATGTAGAATTTTAAGACAAAATCGATGATGAAAACCGCACATCCATATCTCAAACCGTTCTGAAGATATTTGTATTTATTTATATTGTATCATATAATTTAATGTAAAAATGAAATGAAGTACATTAAACTTCTTACCTATCATATTTTAATTTTGAATAAAATTAAACATTATCAAACAATCAAATCATAAGATAGAGCGGGCGCAAGCAAACCTTACGGCGAAACAAACTCTTACGCAGATATCTGTGTATCGACTTTCCACGGCGCAAGGTAGGCAATAGTAAAACACGGAGTTTTCTGATACGGGTTAGCTTATTAGAGGAAAAGCTGTATTGAAGGAAAATACGTAGGGTATTATAAAACGCGGCAAATCATTAGTGCAGAATATTTCTTGGAGGGTCTTTTAAATAAATGTTTCTTGTAGGCAGGGCGTATCTATGACGTATTAACAGACGAAGTTTTTAAAGACAAAGCTAGTCATTACATAAGTACTATAATTGTTTTCAATAATAATAAAAGACTACATTTAGGTTATAATTTGTTGTAACTCAAGTCCCACTGAGGATGACGATTTTGTAGTAGAAAGCATTTGACCAATATTGCGAGTTTTCACGATTCAAGCATTATTACTTAGTAGAAGTACGGTTGTTATTATCTCTTAGAGGATGTCGTTTCAACTTCATACGGAACGCACGATTCCACTGTAACTACAGATTCAGTCCTTGCAAATTGTAAACAGTGTTGCCACAGTATCTTCGTTGTATTCCTCTCCCCATAAAGTAAAATTCCCCACAATTACCCAATTTAAAAAAAAATATTCCCCAAATGTATTATTTTATGCTGTAGTATTGTCTGACTAATATTCTTCTGTAAAACTAGTTTAACACTGTATTCGATATTATATATTAACACTAATAATAGGTATTATGTTTTTACGGAATCCAGGATTTTAAATTCACATAACCTCTGTCAAAACAAATATATTAAGTACTAAAATATATATAAATTATTGTGATTTTATTTAAAAAATCATTGATTTAGTTTCCACATTTTTCTGTTTAGTTATTATTTCTTTAATTTACTTTCATAAAATGTTATTTTTTCTTTTTAAAATCCTAAGTATTTACATAGAATTTAATAGAAAGAAGTACATGTTTTAGTTGTATGTAAGCAACTATTTTGGCCAATTTATAAAATTATATTTAATAAACGGTACCAGGAACTGGCACATATTTTCTCACAAACACATTTAAATTACTAAACAGATTCACTGTGACTTGTAGGGTGGGGTAGGAGAGTTTTTTTATTAAAGTTGGAGATTAACTAATAAATATTATTATTATTATCTAGACCAAACACGTCAATTAGGTCTTTATAGATGCACGTAAAAAGGTTTTGAAAAATTTTGAAAAACAACCCCCTTTATGGCCAAAAAAACCCCCAAAAATCAGTTATTATTATTATTATTATTAGCTAAACGAGAATTTGTAGAAAGATGCGGGTTTTTGTATATGGTAGGGCACATTAAAAGCTACAAATAAGCCAAATTTTATCAAAATCGTTAGAGCAGTTTTTTT
>JAGFPH010001294.1:39937-55479 GCA_018207615.1 Philaenus spumarius
AATCTCAACATCGATTTTTTTTGCTATCACTATACTTTCTCTATAGGTACTATAGTATAGTGAGAAAGTAAAAAGACACACATTTTACAAAAGGTCCTATTTACTTAACGTAGGTTTCATCATTTCTTAAATATCTACATTCATATCTGCAGCCTAAATAATATGTTTCATGTATGTATATTGTATGTAATAAACTCATAATTACTGCTCTACATACATAGCGTACAATCTAAAATTCATTGATGATATTAGCCCAAAAATGTATAACTTACATATTAGTTTAAGATATAAATCCTCACCAATGCCAGAACTTTAACCATTCCCCAAGAAATCTCCAAATTCGGGAAAATACCCACAGTTTGGCAACACTGATTGTAAAACACAAAAAGCCTTCTTTTCACTAGTCGCCGTCTTTGCTACTAGCGCTTTCTAACGGAAGAGAGAGGTGCACCAACAAAATTGAGTTGCTCTTTCATCTGATGTATTATTTATAATTGTAAGTTAAGTGTAATAAATATTACAAAGGCTCAAAACCCTAATTGATATTAATTTTGAATCATCCGTTATATTATTTATTTATCTCTATCCTCTATGCCCCTCTCTCTCGCTCACACACTTTTCTCAATTGTTTTTCTTTCTCGGTTTCTTTACGTCTCATTTCTATTTTCTCTTATATCTGTTTCTTTTGCTCTCTGTCTATAGCTGTTTTCTCTTTCTCACCCTCTCTCATGTACTTTTATTCGATTTCCCAAGTTTTTCTCTTTGTCTCACTTTCGCGCGTGCTTTTTTCACTTTCTCCACCCTGTACGTAGTATATGGAGAAAGTATTGTTTTCGTAAAAATGTTCGAATTTGAATTTTCAGTTGAATTATCTGTTTTGGTGCTCCCAGAACCCCAAAAAATTATTTAGTGCAATTATCTGTGTTGGTGCTCCCTGAACCCAAAAATATTTTTAGTGGAATTTTTTGTTTTGGTGCTCCCTGAACGCAAAAAAGTGTTTTTAGAGTGGTGTCTGTCTGTCAGTCTGTCTGTATGTATACACGACTAGAGAAGACACTATTGGTCCGATTTTCATGAAATTTGGTATGTAGGTACTAAACCCTAATATCTCCAGGAGTTTTTTTTCATTTTTTGGAATTTTTAATTTTTAAGGGTAATTTACCCCTAAAAACCCATAAAAAACGACAAAAATGCAAATTTCTCAAAAACGGCTCTAACGATTTTGATCAAATTTTCAGTATTATAGTGCTTAAGATGCCAAACAAAATGACACCACCAGCTTTTATCAAAACTTCGGCGTTTTATAATTATGGGGAAATGTTTAAAAATAAACAAGTTTGTGTTGTCAATCTAGCATCGCGGCAGCGGCCGCACGGGGTAGCACCTCGGTAGCGAGCACGGCCAGTAATTCAAAGGTCCCGCGATCGAATCCCGCCTGGGACAATAATTTTTCTATACGATTGACGTAGGTAGAATATTATTTTTTTGTTTTGTTCTAAAAAGTAGTAAATAAAATGATTAAAAACAATATTATTTTGACTACAGTAAGTTGGGAGAAAGTTTGTGTTAGTTAACTGATACCGTTTATCTTTCTTTCTTTCCCAAACATTTTATTTCTCTCTTCATATGACAGAAATGAACAGTCTTTGCCTCGACACATAAAATAAAGTACTTTATACATTCGCTATCTGCTCCCCCCTCTCTTTTGTTTTTGCCTCCGGTCTAAGAACACACAGTACAAGAAATTCATTCCCAAGCACAGAACTGCTCTATATAACAAATCTTTTACCGTAACGGCTGGTCGCTTGTGGAACTCGATACCGGATCTCTTTACAATATTGATAGCTGTGCTAAATTGGCAAAATCGTTGAAGCTGCAAATACATGAATGGTGGGGACGTGGACAGATATCTTTACTAGGGATGAGTAAGAAAAGCAATTTGTTAATATGAATTCTTATCTGCGTGAATGAGAGCGTGATTGTATATATATATAAAAGCCAAAACTCACTGACTCACTGACTCACTCATCACGATTTCTCAAAAACTACCGAACGGATTGGAATGAAATTTGGTATGTAGCTTCCTCTAGGGCCATAGGTGCTCACTAAGAAAGGGTTTGAAAAAATTCGAAATTTTAGGGGAGGTTTGGGGGGATCAAATTTGTTAAAAAACGATTTCTTCAAAACTACCGAATGGATTGGAATGAAATTTGGTATGTAGCTTCCTCTGGGCCATAGGTGCTTACTAAGAAAGGGTTTGAAAAAATTCGAAATTTTAGGGGGGTTTGGGGATCAAAGTTATTAAATAACGATTTCTTCAAAACTACCGAACGGATTGGAATGAAATTTGGTATGTAGCTTCTTCTAGGGCCATAGGTGCTCACTAAGAAAGGGTATGCAAAATTTCGAAATTTTAGGAGGGGTTTGGGGGGATCAAAGTTACTAAAATCATAATTTCAGATCTTTTATTATTATGACAATAGTGCTTTTATTATTTAAGATCTATATATATATAAAAGCCAAATACCAATCACTGACTGAACACTTAAAAAGAATACAATTACGTTAAAAAGACTGAAAATACCTACCAAAACGGGCAACGCCGTACGGGTCAGCTAGTACAAACATATTTTAAAGTGTTTAAACCATTTCAAAATCATTCTAACTTTAAAAGACTTTCTAACTTTTTTTTGTTAACTAGACATTTTAGAAATTTTATGTTTTTATATATGTTTTTCTTTTTTTAACTATATGTCATTATAAGAGAGGACCTGATGCTCCTAACTTCGTACTAAATAAAGACTTTAATAATCTCACATTTATAGCACCAATAAGTTTTGTTTTATCGTATTTATAAGTTACCAGGGAAAACCCCTGCGTGCTCCGCACGCCAACCCCGTTATGACCTTCTACACACACAATCATGTTATGTTTTCTTTATAATAAAAGAGTAGGATTAATAATAACACCAAAACTAAGGCGGCAAATAACGTTAAATGTTCAAATCAAATTATTTCGTAAATTTTATAACAACAATTAGAATAAAGGTTAAAAGAACCAGCAAGGCTCAGGTGTATACTTTAGTAAAAGCCTAACCTAAAAGTTAGAAATACAAATATTTGCTTCAAAGTGTGAAATCAGGTGTTAATGGAAATAACAGTTGTTTTCTGTTATTTTATTCAATTGGTTGCTATGGTAATTCATCAGTCCATGCGTAACCTAAGAATTTTTTCCGACTAAAGTTACAAATATTGGAATAAAAATATTTTTTATCAAATTTAATTACAGCCTATGTTACTCAGGGATAATGAAGCTTTTTATTAGTAAAACTATTTTTTCAATCGGTTCAGTAGTTCCAGAGATTACCCCCTACGCACAAACAAACAAATTTTACCTCTTTATATATTAGTAGATGAGCTAACCCGATCAGCTTCAAAAAATTTAATTGTTAGAATGACATTTAAAAAATTTATTTCACTCAAATCAGTTTACTAGTTTATCATACAGGATGTTAAATAATTGAGGTACGAGTTTATTGCTTAATTTACAGAAAAACATTCCAATAATCGTAGGTCCTAAACGGCTCTATTTTCTGTCTAACCGCTATTAAATAAAATAGAAAACAATTTTGATATATATTTAACGATTTAGCTAAGTCTTGCAAGTAACTCAAACGGTGATTGTTCTAAAAATTTTTTTCTGTTTCAATTATTTATCAGCCTTATAAAAAAAAACTTTATCCCACGCTGAAGGCTTTGCTAACGCATTAGTGACAAATTAACGATAGTCTGATGATTTTTTGTTAACACAAACCATTACATACACAAATACATTCGATTATATCGGATAAGTATACGCATGCGCATGCCTTTACGAGGCAGTTATGGTTTCATTACCTCAATAAAAACCTCGCTACACGGGCTTCATCAGATGCACGTTATGATTGAAGTATTATTTTCCTTGCTCGATGGTCATAATGAAGCTTCGTGGATTCTGCACGATTCGCTCGCAATGCAAATAGTACCGTTGATGGACAGAGAGTCGGGTCGATAACTCGTGTTAATAAGAGACGACAATGTGAATTGGAAGACTGTACAGCTGTGAAGATCGTTCTAATATTTTCCATTTCGAAATATGATATTCAAATTTCAACAATTCGACCACGCAGCTGAACCGCTAACGTGAGTTGAGCAAATTTCCAAAATTAAGTTTATAGGCCTACATGTTTTAGAGTTTCAACCAACTATTTGGGAAATAGGTCTATTTACGACGGTGTTGAATAGCTGCAAAATGGTTCGCACGCCATTCCGCATATTGGGGGTATTTTCAACACACAGAGCATTGCGTGCTTCGCACGCCAACCCCCGTATTGGGAGTATTTTCAAATACAGTGCATTGCGTGCTTCGCACGCCAACCCCGTGTTGGGGGTATCTCCAATACACAAAGCATTGCGTACTTCGCACGCCAACCCCACGGTGAACGCCACCAAATGGCTTTGAACAGGGTAATTTTATGGTATTTTACGTTTTGATCGATTTTGAGGGAACCAAGCGAGCTATAAGGTCGCGTAAAAAAACAAAATGTGCAGAATAACACCCTAAATTTATATTTTTAAAAACTCATTCTCATAGGAAAAATCTCAAAAAATAGTTATTTCCGGTCAAAAAACGTGGTTCCGGTTGTTGGATTTTTTTGGCTGACGAACTCGTCCGAGCGACGTAGACAACCAATATGTACACCAAATCGGACTTAAAATGCGGCCGCTAGAGTGCGAACACACACACATATATACAATATAATTTTTAATGACACCCCAAAACGTGTTCTGGGGACCATGATCGGTGCTCATTTGCTACACCCGACCTTGGGTCTTACCATAATTGGCACTGCAATAGCTCATTTTTCCTATGGAAGTTCGCTAATAAAAGTATTTTATACAGGGTGAACAGAAATAGATCGGCTTATGAAGGCGCGTTCACACCTGCGAGACATGTTGTGACATTACTCGCGCAAATACTGTTGATTAGTTTAAAGACGAGGTTTTCTTAAGTGCTGTTTCTAAGTCGGTCGGACGAGTTTGTTAGTGAAAAAATCAAACAACCGAAAGCAGGTTTTTTTTACAGGAAGTAAATTGTATTGTACTACTAGAATAGAAATATTTGGGTATTTATCTCAAACAATAAAATTTATTACATAGAAAATTATTCCGCATATTTTGTTTTTTTTACACAACCTTGTAGCTCGTCTGGTCCCCCCAAAATCGACCAAAACATAAAGTACCATAAAAGTACCCGGTCAAATTCCTCGTGGGGGATTTTACCTAGGGGGCATTTTCTAATTCGAGGCCGAAGGCCGGGGTGCAAACCAGCAAAGTGCAATCCATAATCCGTGGCCCCAAAGGCCAGGTGTCTACGTCATTTTGACGTCATAGATCGGGGGGGGGGCAGTTTTCCAGTCAAGCACACTCAAGTTTCGATATAATTAGAATAAAAAAAAAACTAGAGGACTAACCTAAACCGTTTAGTCACAGTATGTTGCCACGGCTCCCATATTGGTTAGTTGGCAGATTTCGTGACGTCACGTTTCACCTGGGGGGGTAGTTTTCCGCATCCCCAACGAAGCGCCGCGTGAGCCGAGGCTGGAGTATGAGGCGCAAACAAATTCTAATTTGTTTGTTAGATTTTGTTCAAGGATTCAGCAATTCAGCGCCTTCGTGAGTAGACCAATTTAGCAAATAGTTGATTGAAACCCTAAAACATAATATAAAATTAATTTTGGGTATTCGCTTAACGTCACCGATTCAGCTGCGTGATCGAATTATTAGCGAATTTCCATAGGAAAAATGAGCTATTGCAGTGGCCCTTATGGTAAGCCCCAAGGTCGGTAGTAGCAAATGAGCACCGATCATGGTCCCCAGGACACATTTTGGGGTGGCATTAAAAATCATATTGTATATAATGTGTGTGTGTTCGCACTCTAGCGGCCGCATTTTAATATCGATTTGGTACACAGGTTGGTTGTCTACGTCGCTCGGACGAGTTCGTTAACCAAAATAAACGGTACCAGGAACTGACACATACTTTCTCACAAATACATTTAAATTACTTAACACATTCACTGTGACTTGTAGGGTGGGGTAGGAGAGTTTTTTTTTATTAAAGTTGGAGATTACCTAATAAATATTATTATTATTATATAGAGAGAAAACTATTCGATCGATTTCGAAAAAAATTGCACCAAACACGTCAATTATGTCTTCATAGATGCACGTAAAAAGGTTTTGAATTTTTTTTAAACAACCCGCTTTATGGCCAAAAAAACCCCAAAATCTGTTATTATTATTATTATTAGCTAAACGAGAATTTTTAGAAAGATGCGGGTTTCTGTATATGGTAGGGCACATTAAAGGCTACAAATAAGCCAAATTTTATCAAAATCGTTAGAGCCGTTTTTTTATAAAAAAATAATAAGTGATTTTTGGGGGGTTTTTTGGCCAAAAAGGGGGTTGTTTTTCAAAAATTTTCAAAACATTTTTTCGTGCATCTATACAGGCCTACTGGACATGTCTGGTGCAAATTTGGTTGAAATCGATGTAATAGTTTTCTCTCTAGCTTTGTATACTTTTATTAAAGTAGGCGATTAACTAATAAATATTATTATTATTAGCTAGAGAGAAAACTATTCGATCGATTTCGAACAAATTTGCACCAAACACGTAAATTAGGTCTTTATAGATACGCGTAAAAAGGTTTTGAAAATTTTTGAAAAACAACCCCCTTTATGGCCAAAAAACCCCCAAAAATCAGTTATTATTATTATTATTAGCTAAACGATAATTTTTTGAAAGATGCGGGTTTTTGTATATGATAGGGCACATTAAAAGCTACAAATGAGCCAAATTTTATCAAAATCGTTAGAGCCGTTTTTTATAAAAAAATAATAACTGATTTTTTGGGGGTTTTTTGGCCAAAAAGGGGGTTGTTTTTTAAAATTGTTCAAAACCCTTTTTTGTGCATCTATACAGGCGTACTGGACATGTCTGGTGCAAATTTGGTTGAAATCGATCTAATAGTTTTCTCTCTAGCTTTGTATTTATACAGACATACATACAGACATACATACATACAGACATACAGACAGACATTTTGTAAAAACCACTTTTTTGGACTCAGGGGGTCCCAAAACGGATATTTCCACAAAAATCTCAACATCGATTTTTTTTGCGATCACTATACTTTCTCTATACTATATATAGGGAGAAAGTAAAAATCCATCAATCGTAAGCACGTTTTTTGACCGGAAGTAACTATTTTTTGAGATTTTTCCTACGAGAATGAATTTGTTTTTGACTTTTTTCTACAAATATAGGCCCTAAATGTAGGATGTTATTCCGCACATTTTGTTTTTTTAGGCGACCTTATAGCTCGCTTGGTTCCCCCAAAATCGATCAAAACGTAAAATAGGCCTACCATAGAAGTACCCGGTTCAAAGCCATGGGGTGGATTCTACCGTGGGGTTGGCGTGCGAAGCACGCAATGCATTGTGTATTGAAGATACTCCCAATACGGGAGTTGGCGTGCGAAGCACGCAATACATTGTGTATTGAAGGTACTCCCAACAGGCGGAATGTCGTGCGAAGCACGCAATGCTTTGTGTATTGGAGGTACTCCCAATATGCGGAATGGCGTGCGAACCATTTGGCAGTTATCCAGCACTTTCGTGAATAGACCTATTTCCCAAATTGTTGGTTGAAACCCTAACACATAGGCCTATAAACTTAATTTTGGAAATTTGCTCAACTCACGTTAGCGGTTCAGCTGCGTGGTCGAATTATTTTATTTCAGTTTACCTATTTTGAAAAATAAAAAAATCATGGGCCATATTACCTGGACGACTTAAAACTTGAGTAAATGTTTCATCGAAGTAGTTTTACGAAGGCATTGTGTATGAGTCATTTTGAAAAGCGTATACGAGTATTTACGATTACATAAGAGTAAACAGAGCGAGGGTTGGTCATTTACTATACAGCTGATGGATATCATCTAAACTGTGTCAAGGTTGTGGGTAGAAAATGTGGGCGCGCGCACCTGTGTAACCATTTAGCATTACATGCGACAGGTTTTTACTTTTTACGCCCGTCTAGGTTATTGTCCGTAGACATGGGTGTACAATTTGGACATAATTTAAACCAAACTTTATTTTTATGTATTTTATTTGTAATTTTTTATTGGCGCCAAGAAAGGATGTCATAATTGCAATTAAAACATTTCTTTATAAGTGTTTCCCATATATTTCCCATAGCGTTAAGGGCCTACTGTTTTACAAATTTTTGAGAAATATATCTTTATAATTACTAAAAACAGCTTTAGCGTGTACTTAGAATTCAAACTTCTTTCAACAAAAAGTAATGTTCATCCGATAATGTTTTAAAAATCAAGAGTTTAATTAATAACCGAGTTTTCTAGAATATTTCGAAAACGCATAAAAAGTACTTACTAAATTCAACAATCAGGATTTTTTAAACAATTGAGGGAAATTATAAAACCAATTATGAAAAGGTATGTAATCGGGAAGTTGAATTTTTGTATATTTAGTTTTTTGTATATGCAAAGTAGTCGAAACCGAAATCTCAACAAAATCGGGATGCGGCTTGGCGGGAAAAGTGCATTGTTGATTCATTTTCGAGTGCATCGCTACACTATTTTAAAAATATATTGGTCATAGAAAATTAAATAAAAGGAAAATACTCCTCGTAAATGCATATACTATCAAACTGTTGAGATATAACTCATCAATTCACACACACTTTTTTAATTTAAATTATACTAAGCTAGCATAAAAAAACTGTTGATTGTGAAGCATAAGTAATTGATTCTAAATTTGCTAAGATGTTTGCTGTGGTAATGAATGTAAAATGCGTTCAAGAAACTTTTGTCGGTTCAGTATAGGTCTACCTAAAATTTTGTGTTAAGCTTTCAATCCGAATCAGCTGTTTATCTATATTATGAAACAACAAATGTTTGGATTATAATACGGTAAGCCTTTCTCTTTGATTTTTTCTGTTTTTATTATTTTGCCCTAACCTAAAAAAGTTCTTGATCGTAAAAAATAATTAAGTGATTCAAAATTCGCTAAGTTGGTTGTTATGGTAATGAATGTAAATGCATTCAAGAAACGTGTGTCAGTAGGCCTAACCTAAAATTGGGCTGTCAAAGCTTTTGATATGAATCGGTTGTTTTATCTGTAAGGTTGGGATCGAACCCACTAATTTCGCCGTATTACGCTTTGAAATCAAAGTTTTGCAAAAGTCTTTCTTGGATAGTGTATATGACCCTTAAGGGTCTGCTGTAGTGGCGGCCATCTTCGATTTTTATCCCATAAGAGCAATGTTAAATTTCAAACCATTTATTTCGTTTATTTTTTATCATAAAATTGTTTGCAAGGTCTCATTTTAAGCACAGTCACAATACGCATCAGTCTTGCAATTTAGTTTTTTTTTTCAATGCTTTTGATTTATTATGTAATTGACATTTTGTGAGTACAAAGTTTGCATTTTTTTCCTAACACAATAACAAATTAATAATGAAAAATAATTTGCAAGCAGGATCCGAAATTTTATAAAGAATATTCAGTTTTTTTTCAACACTCAATTACAAAAGATAGACTTATAAAATGGTTTGAAATGAGGCAATGTCAAAGCGTTCAGCTGCAAGAAATTGCACTGTTTAGATAGGGATACAGTGAGAAGCGGTTGCGTTTCCGGTTGCTTTCTCGTTTACTGGAGCAGACCCTTAAGTATATATCTTCAAATTATCTTATTTTTACTTTCAGTAGTTTTTGCTCTACTTTGATTATATGTCAGTCAGGATAATATATAGTTTATACAGTCTAGCACACCAAGTTGATTTATCAGTAAACGAATTTCAATAGAACTTTCACTGATCGATACCAATGAATACAGAACCTATAAGAAGCGCAACGCTTATGGAGAATAGTCATTCCGGTTGGTTGCCGTCAAATCGAGCTTAGCGAGGCAGCCGTTAGGTAGCGCTGGCTGAAAATGTTCACCCGTCTGAGACTTATCAATCCTCCGCGTCAGGTGTGAGGGAGACAGAGAATGACTGGCTCGTTCTCTGTCTCACTCTCACTTGCCTAGCGGCCGCCGCGCTAAGCTTGTCAAATAAAAATAGGCTGAATCTTTTACCATGGGCGTTGCTCTATTTATAAGTTCCGTATTCACTGCCGATACTAGAATGCCATAGGAGTAAGTTGGAATTAATAACTTTTATTCCATATTTAAAAACTAAATGCTTTTGATTAATTCCTATTTTACTTTCTCCACCCTATACATAGTATATGGAGAAAGTATTGTTTTCGTAAAAATGTTCGAATTTGAATTTTCAGTTGAATTATCTGTTTTGGTGCTCCCAGAACCCCAAACAATTGTTTAGTGCAATTATCTGTGTTGGTGCTCCCTGAACCCAAAAATATTTTTAGTGGAATTTTTTGTTTTGGTGCTCCCTGAACCCAAAAAAGTGTTTTTAGAGTGGTGTCTGTCTGTCAGTGTGTCAGTATGTATACACGACCAGAGAGGACACTATTGGTCCGATTTTCATGAAATTTGGTATGTAGGTACTAAACCCTAATATCTCCAGGTGTTTTTTTTTCATTTTTTGGAATTTTTAATTTTTAAGGGTAATTTACCCCTAAAAACCCATAAAAAACGGAAAAAATGCAAATTTCTCGTAAACGGCTCTAACGATTTTGCTCAAATTTTCAGTATTTATAGTGCTTAAGATGCCAAACAAAATGACACCACCCGCTTTTATCAAAACTTCGGCGTTTTATAATTATGGGGAAATGTTTAAAAATAAACAAGTTTGTGTTGTCAATCTAGCATCGTGGCAGAGGCCGCACAGTGTAGCACCACGGAAGCGATCACGGCCAGTAATTCAAAGTCGCGCGATCGAATCCCGCCTGGGACAATAATTTTTTTATACGATTGACGTAGGTAGAATATTATTTTTTTGTTTTGTTCTAAAAAGTAGTAAAAAATAAAATGATTAAAAACAATATTATATTGATTACAGTAAGTTGGGAGAAAGTTTGTGTCAGTTAACTGATACCGTTTATTTTAAATGCACATTGTCATAACAATTACTTGGAATAATTATTTCAAATTCTGTATTGCACTCTTGTAAAAACGACTGCTTTTAAGAAATTTCCTAAATACGTATTTCTTTGTTTATTTGTTTAATACTATTTTTAATGCAACGTAGGCAGAATAGTATATAGAAACTGGTTTTGGAGGGAACCAAAATTGGACAATAGACGGAAGGGAAACAGTCGTGGGTTGAATTTTTTGACGGATAATAAATTACACCGCCTGTTAGAGTAGGCTGCAGTTTGTCTCTGTTAATTGGATTTTGTATGCTTTTGAGGGACTTTACCTCTGAGTTAATTTGATTTTGATTTATTTTTAATATCGGCGGACCTTGTTTTACAAAAAAAAATAATAATAAATTTACCATTACAAATCGAGTAACAGCGTGTCAGACAAATTTAACTACATCATCATAACCATACAGTAAGGGAATGATTTCTAGACTGACTTTTTGTGACTTTATACTTTTGGGATTTGATAGTGCTTGGGAATTCGGGGGGGGGGGGGGGGGGGCTCACTACTATACGTTTTTGGGCCAGAACTCTCAATATTTACCCGATAATGTGTTTATTAATTTATTCATAACTGCGAGCGACGCCACGGGTACCCCAGCTGGTAAGTAAAATAATTCGACCACGCAGCTGAACCGTTGACGTGAGTTGAGCAAATTTCAAAAATTAAGTTTATAGGCCTATGTTTTCGGGTTTCAACCAACAATTTGGGAAATAGGTGTATTCACGACGGTGCTGAATAGCTGCAAAATGTTTCGCATGCCTCTCCGCATATTGGGAGTATCTTCAATACACAAAGCATTGCGTGCTTCGCACGCCATTCCTCATATTGGGATTATCTTCAATACACAATGCATTGCGTGCTTCGCACGCCAACCCCCGTATTGGGAGTATCTTCAATGCACAAAGCATTGCGTGCTTCGCACGCCAACCCCACGGTAGAATCCACCACATGGCTTTGAACCGGGTACTTCTATGGTATTTTACGTTTCGATCGATTTTGGAGGAACCAAGCGAGCTATAAGGTCGCGTAAAAAACAAAATGTGCAGAATAACATCCTACATTTATATTTGTAGAAAAAACTCAGAAGCAAATTCATTCTCGTAGGAAAAATCTCAAAAAAAAAACCGGACGAAAAACGTGCTTCCGATTGTTGATCGGTGCTCATTTGCTACTCCCGACCTTGGGTCTTATCATAAGGGCCACTGCAATAGCTCATTTTTCCTACGGAAATTCGCTAATAATTTGGGTTGAGTCAATTTTCTAATTTATATTGTATTTTTTATTGTTTCAACCAACTGTTTTGGGCATTGTTCTACTCACGGAGGCGCTAAATAGCTTCCTGCGCGCACGAAATATATTAGTAGGATTTGTCACCACCTCAGCCTCTCTAACGCTCGCAGCGTAAAAACTCGCTTTCCGAGTTTGCATCTAGTCCTTTCGGCCTCTGATTATGGTCTACTTCGCTTCGCTCGCGAGTTTTGATCCCACGCATTGACCTCAGATCAGAATCTGCTCCACGGTAAAATCACACACACAAACACGCGTAAATTTGAACCTGGTAAGTTTACGTTATTTTTGTTCGATTTTGCCGAAACCAGACGGGCTATTATATCAGGTCATGTAAAAAATCAAAGTGTATAGAATAATCTCCTACATTTTTTTTTAGATGAAACCCAAAAAAGTTTAATTTTAGTACGAAAAATCTAAAAATACATTTAACTTTCGGTAAAATGCAAAAAACCGCATCTTTCTAAAAATTCTCGTTTAGCTATTAATAATAGTAATAACTGATTTTTGGGTTTTTTTGGCTATGAAGGGGGTTGTTTTTCAAAAATTTTCAAAACCGTTTTTCGTGCATCTATACAGGGCCTACTTGACAGGTGTGGTGCAAATTTGTTTGAAATCTATCTAATAGTTTTCGCTCTAGCTTTGTATACATACATACAGACAGACATTTTGTAAAAACCACTTTTTTGGACTCAGAGGGTCCCAAAACGGATATTTCCACAAAAATCTCAACATCGATTTTTTTTGCAATCACTATACTTTCTCTATACTATAGTATAATTACAAAGTAATAATTTAAATGAAACAACCATAAGGTTACGGTGTTAGAATGTTCCATCAATAAATATCTACTTATATAAAGCTAGACGGTAACACTGATTCACTGACATTAATTATTAGGCACTTCCCGTAATCGTACCCCCCTCGACCTCATACTTGAATTAAAGCTCTCGACGAGAAATACTTTTGGGAAAATTGTCAGAATTTAACATTTTTTAATTTTGGAAGCACCTTTTGGGCGGGAAAGATTTTTTCAATTTCTTTATTTTCCCAATTTGAGCGCATTTAGTAAGAAAACGGTAAGAGATAGCAAAAAATGTTAAATACAAAAGTTGTAGAAAATTAAATTTCAAATGAGAGATTTTCCGTCAGATTCAAGATCCAATCATCCCTTTAGCCGCTATAAACCCAAAAAGGAGCTCCGGCAAACAATCCTTCAAATTTCCTATGTTAATCTTATGGAGATAATGTTTAATGAGTTTCAGTCAGCTGCCAAATAAAACAGCTGATTTATGCTCGGTCACTTATGTACAAACGAGCCAAATATTAACGAGATTCTTTAGCTAATTTTCCAACTGCGAACGAAGCGAAGCAGCCATCTGAGGCCGAAGGCCGAGGTGGGGTTGGGACGCGAAGCGTCCAGGGGCAGAGCCCCTAGTATATATATAAAAGCCAAATCCACTGACTCACTGATCACGATCTCTCAAAAACTACTGAACGGATTGGAAAGAAATTTGGTATGTAGCTTCCTCTAGGGCCATAAGTGCTCACTAAGAAAGGTTTTAAAAAATTCGAAATTTTGGGGGTCAAAGTTACTGAATTACGATTTCTCAAAAACTACTGAACGGATTGGAACGAAATTTGGTATGTAGCTTTCTCTAGTGCTATAGGTGCTCACTAAGAAAAAGGTTTAAAAAAAATACAAATTTTAGGGGTTTTGGGGGGGTCAAAGTTACTAAATCACGATTTCTCTACAACTACTGAACGGATTGGAATGACATTTGGTATGCAGCTTCCTCTAGGGCCATAGATGCTCACTAAAAAAGGTTTACTGAATCACGAGGTTTCAAAGTTACTGAATCACGATTTCTCAAAAACTATAATATAGTGAGAAAGTAAAAATCTAATAAAACATTTTACTTTTGGTAAATCAACTTGCTTCAGGCTGTTGAATTCTTATTGCGCCTCCGGCGTTCATATCGCTCTATTATATAAAGGAATCCTGTCATTCAAACAAAACACCTGGTCCTACTGCGTATGCATCAGGATCTGTAATACCGCAGCCAAACCACCCTACACCAAGTGCCTCTGTCCTAATCAATCGTCATTGCAGTGATAATATCAGATTATCCAATACTGTAATCTGTATACATTTGCTTCGCCGTGATTCATCGGCGGGTAGACGAGCCAAGCGAGCAGGGATAGAGCACTAATTGAATATATGACGTGTTTATGCCTTATTAGTTACATTTAAGTTAAACTTAGATTTTATTTGGAAAAAATAAAATTGAAATCACAAAGGTTTCGCTCGTAAGTCCCCGGTTTAGTTTGATCTCAACGCCTTTCTTTTGTAGTTATATGTACAACTAGCTGACCCGTACGACGTTGCCCGTGGTGGTTGCTATTTTCAGTCTTTTTAACGTAATTGTATTCTTTTTAAGTGTTCAGTCAGTGAGTGGTATTTGGCTTTTATATATATAGATCTTAAATAATAAAATCACTATTGTCATAATAATAAAAGATCTGAAATTATGATTTTAGTAACTTTAATCCCCCAAACCCCTCCTAAAATTTCGAAATTTTTCATACCATTTCTTAGTGAGCACCTATGGCCCTAGAGGAAGCTACATACCAAATTTCATTCCAATCCGTTCGGTAGTTTTGAAGAAATCGGGATTTAATAACTTTGATCCCCAAACCCCCCTAAAATTTCGAATTTTTTCAAACCCTTTCTTAGTAAGAACCTATGGCCTTAGAGGAAGCTACATACCAAATTTCATTCCAATCCATTCGGTAGTTTTGAAGAAATCGTGATTTAATAACTTTGATCCCCAAACCCCCCTAAAATTTCGAATTTTTTCAAACCCTTTCTTAGTAAGCACCTATGGCCCTAGAGGAAGCTACATACCAAATTTCATTCCAATCCATTCGGTAGTTTTGAAGAAGTCGTTTTTTAATAACTTTGATCCCCCCAAACCCCTCCTAAAATTTCGAATTTTTTCAAACCCTTTCTTAGTGAGCACCTATGGCCCTAGCGGAAGCTACATACCAAATTTCATTCAAATCCATTCGGTA
>JAGFPH010001294.1:60362-90985 GCA_018207615.1 Philaenus spumarius
AGTTAAATTTTATTGTTTGCAAATTGAAAATAAGCCTCTTTAATAATTGTTGAAATAAGAGTTTCTGAAACTTTCAGTGCTCCTAGCGGCTAAACGGTTAAGTTTATCAAAAAAACACCAAGAATAAAAAAGTCTTAAAATTGCATGTGAAATCCAAATCCGAAATAAAAGGGGTTGCCGTAAGAAATTCGAAAGTTGGCCGCCATATTGGAATATGGCGGAATGTTTTCGAAATTTCAAATTCATATTTTTAATGGCCACTAAAAAGTAGGTGAAGTCCCCCGTTTAAAGTTTCCTGTAAATCTTGTCGTTTCTGATTTACCAATGGTGGCACACTTAAAATAGTCACCCTGTATATTTCCTACATCAAAAGATATTAAGTATTTTGTAAACAAATAAATAAAATGGTGGATAACTGGAAAACGAAGCAATTCCAAACCTATGTTTATATGAACTTTTTTATTTATTTGTACTAGTAGAGCATGCCCTGAAAGTTTCTCAGTTCCTTCCTGAATACCTTGTATATTAAAAAATGCATCTTCTATGAAGTTTTAGTGTATATCTAACGTCACTGTTTGTTTCTTCTAAATTGTAGTATTATAGTAAGTAGAAAGGGAATTTGTTTTTTATTAATTCTATAAGGGATGTGAGTAAGCACCCTCTAACATTACTATTTTTTTCAAAATTTTAACAGCAGTACAATTGGAAATAGAGGAGGAGATTGGTTTATCAGCAACTTTTTCGAAAATATTTTAAAACTGCAAAACGCACAATTGAAAAAATACCTTTTTTTAAACAAATCTCTTTCGAACGATACTCCACATGAAAAAAAAAAAAAAAAATTATACCAAACTTTGGCCCCCAAAAATACACAGTAAAATATTTTCGAGTTTGATGATTGAAAAATTCGTGGTTTTAGCTTGCTGTATAACTATAGCAAATTTAGTTGAAGGTCTTTTCCATTCTGTAGAAAACCAATCAATCGACAGTCAGACGAACAAGTAATCCAATTACGGTTCCGTTTTTCGTTATGGAATCCAAAAAATAAGTGATTTCTATATTTAATGTTTTTACTGTTCCTTGCAAAAAGAACCCTAAAGTTATCAATCTAAAGGTGCTGATCCACCGCAGTGCAGAACTTGTGCGGAAAGCGTGCCAACTTGGAGAAACCTCGTTCGCGCACTCTTCTATCCGGTGGATACAACTACCCTGTACGCACAAGGCGAGTTGGACCCTTTGAAACCTGGACCTAATAGAGGCATCCCTACGCGCACAGTGTACGCGCACTCCAGTTTAGATTCTGCTCTCGAAGCGAAAACATTGTGTGCGCAGTTTTTGTTCATTGTAAATTGTTTGTAATTGACCGAGCGTAAGCGAGGTCTCCGTTTTAACTCGACCGTTCGGGGCATTTCGTCTGTGTGTCTGTCTCACGATTACGACCAAACGCCTTGGCCGATTTTTATGATTTTTTGCATGAATGTTCCTTATTCCTAGGCCGAGCCATGTATATATACGGTTTTTTCCATTTTTCATTTTTAACCCCTTAAATAAAATAAAAATCGCGACCGGACCGTTTCTCTCAGTGTAAGCTTTTTTCTAAAGCCAGTTTGTGGCTTAACCTCAAGTCAAATTTAAAAACTAATAACATTTTCCTAATAGCAAATTAAATTTTAAACAAAATTGTATTCTTGATTTTTTTCCGTATCTCTAACGGTAAGCTCACAAAATGGCCGTAAACTTCGAATTTGTTAAAAATCGTCCAAGTTTTTGTATTTAAACCATGTTTTTATACGTTTATTCTAAACCAATTCAAAAGTGTTCCATAGCTTTTTTGTAGATAAAGGTTTAAAGAATTCATATATGCCAGTAAAAAAATTATTAAAGTAAAATTAAGAAAGTTATTAGCTCAAGAAACAATCACGTTCAGTAACGAAAGAAAAATGTTTAACTTTAGGCCTACATAAAAAGTGGTAAACACTATTGTAATTTTTTTCTTAAATGTAAAAAAGTTTCGTAATTTAGTTCTAAATAGAATTGTATAAAAATATTAATCAATTTCAAATTTCTTATTTTGAAAACACCAGTTTTTATGTTCCTACTACAAGATTGCTAACAAAACTAGGCCTGTTTTGAATAGTAATTTAGGAATATATCATTTGCAAAAAAAATTACATATTATTATAAGAAAGTGTAGAGGATAAATCAAAGAATTGAACTGTAAGTTAACTTATGATACATTGTTAAGTTTGAGTTATTTAAGTATGTAAATATTTAATTGTATGTTGTCCCTCAATAACGCGATATTTTTAGCTATCTTACGCATTATTAACCTAAATAAAACACAATGCCTCTAAAAGAAAATCTTTAGCAGTTAAAGCTCAAGAAAATAAATAAAAACGAGAACTAGAAATCCCGGAATCGCGGGAATTGTAAGTAATGTTTCACTGGCTAAACCTTGAGCTTACTTCCCTACTGGCACACCATTTTTAACCTAAGCTCAAAACCACATTTGTTATTTCAACGAGCGAGGTCTACTGTTCACAGAACTACTAGTTATTTATATTTAAGATGGAGTAGACCAACGAAAAAATTAACTAATTTTATTAACGAAGTAGAAATTCCACATGTACAGTGGGCCCAAGCTAGCTGCGCGCACGGCAACCAGTGTATTAGCCGTCCTGCTGACATTCTACCAGTGGGTCACGGCACTACGGCGCGGCAGATGTTTTTAGAAAGGTACCCCCGCCTCGATCCCAGCCCACCCGCCTGATCTGAAGTACACGCGCGCAGCTAGCTTGGGTCTAGTGTAATATGGGATGCATCTCATGAAGATTACAAGAAGCTCAACAAAAAACACGACGCAAATAAAGAATTAGGTGAAAGGTTTGACTGCGATACTGTTCAGCGATTTTTGGTCCTACAGTTTTCAATAGATGTTCAAAATCGTGACGAGAAATCCGCGAAGAATTTTAAAATCCATCCAGTGGATCAATTTTCAAATCTTCCATGAACTTTCTGTCGATGCACTCAGGAACGGCCGCACCCACACGAGTGGTTTTGCGCTGCGCTTTTTAGTTACACTGCCCAAAATTACACAAGCAGCTGAAGTAACTAAAACGCCCTCTTCAGTTAACATGTTGATGGTTACTGATTTATGTTAATGAAACCTAAACAGTTGGAAACTTTTGTGCACGCACATTTGTTCGCGAACAGTGCAGAAACGTTTTGCTTTAGGTGGAGACAGTGCATGTTCGCGCACAAACGTGTGCTGCACAGAATTTCGGCGGAACGGCGCCTTTTCACTGATGTAGATATTCTTGAAAATTTTCTGTTTTAAATGGAATCCATTCACACGTTATAATACGGTTGTGACGTATAAATAGGCCTAATTTACTATCGATAGATTATAATTTCCTGTCCCCCAAAGCGATTTGTCGTCCAAGCTGTCCTACAAAATATAGACTGGATTCCCAGAACTAATCGCTATCTCATATTTATCTGTATGGCCTACTAGTTGATGTTTGTTTCGTAACTTGTTGTTTTAGTTAATCATATTTTATCGTGTTCGTGTTATTTCTTTGTGTTAATTGTTAAGAAATATTTAATGATTCGGGTTGCTGTTGAAGTTAACGTTAGAAGTTCTAGCGGCCGCATTTTAAGTCCGATTTGGCTCAAATTTGGTACATATGTTGGTTGTCTACGTCGCTCGGACGAGTTCGTTAGCAAAAAAATCCAACAACCGGAAGTACGTTTTTTGACCAGAAGTAACTATTTTTTAACATTTTTACAACGAGAATGAAAATTTTTTAGAGTGTTTTCTAAACATATAAATGTAGGATGTTATTCTGTACATTTTATTTTTTTACGCGACCTTATAGCTCGCTTGGTTCCCCCAAAATCGATCAAAACGTAAAATACCATAAAAGTACCCGGTTCAAAGCCATGTGGTGGATTTTACCGTGGGGTTGGCGTGCGAAGCACGCAATGCATTGTGTATTGAAGATACTCCCAATACAGGGGTTGGCGTGCGAAGCACGCAATGCTTTCTGTGTTAAAGAAACTCCCAATTTTCGGAATGGCGTGCGAAGCACGCAATGTTTTGAATATTGAAGACACTACCAATATGCGGATTGGCGTGCGAAGCATTTTGCAGCTATTCAGCACCGTCGTGAGTAGACTTATTTCCCAAATTGTTTGTTGAAGCCCTAAAACATAGGCCTATAAATTTAATTTTGGAAATTTGCTCAACTCACGTCAGCGGTCCAGCTGCGTGGTCGAATTATTTATGTTAAAATATTGCCTCCGCCCCTGCTTGCTTCGCTCACCAACCCCGGCAGATACCCATGTCGAAGCCAATGCACACAGATTATTGTATACTCCGATACGGTAAGCCTTTTGTTTGCTCTTACCTAACCTAAAAACATTGTTAACGGTGAAGAATAATTAACTGATTCTAATTTGCCAAATTGGTTGCAAATAAACGTGTTTTGGTTCATTGAAAGCCTAGCCTAAAACTATGTTAAGTTTTTGATCTAAATCAGCTGTTTTATTTATAATATGTAACAACAGATGTTTGAATTGAATTATAATACTGTAAACATTTTTCGTAGATTTTTGTTTGTGTTTGTTTTTAGTTTGTTAATCTAACATAAAAAATCTGTTGGTTGTGAAGACTAATAAACTAAATTTGCTCAGTTGGTTGCTATGTTAGTGAATGTAAAGAAACTTGTTTTGCTGAGATTTCAATCCGAACAGCTGTTTCATCTGTTATAGGGCTTGGAGCTTAGATTAGATTACGTAAAGTAGGTCAGTTTAAGTTTGATTAGGTTAGGTTATATTTGATTTAGTTAAATAACTTTGGATGGAATTTTGTAAGGGTAGGTTAGTTTAAATTACTTATGGCGGTTAGGTTGGTTACAGTTTTGTAAGGTTAGGTTATATTAAATTTGGTCGTTTGGTGTTAGGTTAGGTTTGATAAAAACCTCATTTGGTATCTTATCATTTTAAAATATATTGGTTTTGCACGTTCCGAAATTGGATTGGATCTACTACGCGATCTAGTACAACAGGTATATAGAGAAATTCACGTCGAATCACGTCAGCTGTGCGAGTGGAAGCCACGACACTAGTCTCACGATCACGCGGAGAAAGTACTGTACCTATGTTCGTATAAGCAAAGAATTTGAATTATCGTTGTGCGCGAACCTTGTACGGTCCAAGGCCGGAATGTTGAGCCGTTTCGAACTTTTAGTTTCGTGATTTCAAGGTGAATTTTCGAGTCAACGTACGAATGATTTAATTATACCTTTGGGGAAACCTTGAATTTAAACCTCTCATATATAATGCATGAATTAAAACCGTACCGAGGTAATTGTTTCCTCGACCAATTACTGAAAAGTAAACAAGCGGGGCCAAAACTTTCTCATGTTTAAATATTGTGAATACATTCAGGAACGTTTTGAGTGGCGTCAATGTGAGACAATTCGGGCCTTCACTTCTTTCAAGATGTTCAGTCAATACATTTCTAGTTCCACAACCTGCATGATCATCAACACAGTTATGAGCATTTAATGTGTTCGGTTCAGAATGTCTACTGGGTTTGAAGCCTTAAGACTGCCTTGAGTGCAGCTGGGTTTCCTTAAACGATTGTTACAACTCCCTCGAAATACACCTGATGCTTTGTAAGGCTTGAGTACATCTAGAACCTAAAGTGTTTAAACCATAGTTGACCTGGTGGCCTGCACTGCTTCAAGTGGATAATTACAGTTTGCCAATGTGTTATCTCAAGCCCTTGCCTTGTCCCTATCTCTAGACTAGATGTCCCGTTCTAAGGGGTTCCTGGTTTCGATGGTAGATGTATGCTGGAAAGGAATATGAATAGAAAATATTTAGAAGGCCCAAAATCATTTTGACATAATTAAGTCAAGAAAAAATTTTGTTGAACAATTTAATACTGTATGTTCAGAAATTTAATACGAGTATGTTATTGAACTCAAGATTCGGTGATTAATCTTCGTATGGTTTAAACGTATTTTGAATAGAATCATCCTAAATACATAGTCAATTGCTCAACTACGTCTTGCTGGCACTAAATATAACAGACTAATATTACACAAGGACAACTGAAGCTTTGAAAGGCAGAGTGGACTAACCCACAAATTTTGAGTTTTGAGATTTTTACATCTGCTGGTACAGAAAAATAAACTCTATCAAAAGGCAGACTGGATTAACCTCTATTAGCTTTAGTATTTTTTTATTGAGGGTAAAAGATTGGTCCAAAATGCATTTGTACATATTCTGTTGTAGGTAGATTGAACCAACCCACAAAATTAAGTGCAGTTTTGGACTAACCTCAATTGGCATAATGTAAAATCAATATCGTCTTTTAGTAAAGGCAAAGTAGACTAACCTGTGACATTCCCTTCTTCAATGCTAATAGGTTAGAACAGTTGTAACTAAATCCAATTTTTATGAGTTACAATGTTTTGGATGTGAAGTGGTGTTAATAAGAGGAGTGAGAAAAGAGTGTTGTTAAGATATAATGGTAAAACAATAAGTGAAGAACTAGAATTAAATATGTAAAATTCAATTGAGGAAGAGGACTTGGATTAGGATCCAGATTTTTTCCTCTGAAAGTAGGCAATAAAAGTAGTAGGCTAGCTAAAATTCTTAATAGTAAAAGATTTCAAATAAATATATTTTTTCTGATGATTAATCTGATAATGAGAATAATTCTGATAATAATAATAATAGCTTTATTGCCGTTAAACATAATACATGCAATAGGCAACATATTGCTTTATAGGTCATATTGGATTAGAGAACAATAAATCATTTCACACTACAAGTACATAATTATATATCAATCAAATCACAATCCATGAATTCCTCCACCGAATACAACACGTTTTGCTTAAGCCATTATTTAATTACATTTTTGAAGGTTTTCCCTGGCAAAGATCTTATATGTAGAGGCAGTATATTAAATAGCATATACTGTTGGTAATAATAACTCTCATGCGTTTTAGATAGTCTTATACTAGGAGCTATAATATCACATTTGTTTCTAGTATTGTAACCATGTCTCTCATACTGGTTATCAAATTATAATATATTTTGTTCGACATGAATTAAGTTGCAATATATATATAGGCAAGACAAAGTCATAATACGAAGTTTACAAAAACCGGGTTTACAGGATTGTCCATTTAACAACCCAATAATGAGCCTTATAGCTTTTTTTGCAATATAAAAACTCTCCCTGAAGGACCCGAATTGCCCCAGAGTCGTACACCATACATTCGCATTGAATGGAATAGGCCATAGTATGTTAGGAGAAGTACTTCCGAACTAACACACTGCTTTAATTTACTTAGTAAATAAATTACCTTAGATAGTCTTATACAAAGAGTTGCACCCTGAGATTCCCAGGTAAGCTTACTGTCCAAATGCATACCCAATAATTTAATGGTATTAAATGTTTCCTTTTCCAATAGAGTGTGATTAAGCGAGAAGATTATATGTTCGGTCTTGTCTTCATTAGTTTTAAGATTATTTGCCGAAAACCAAGCCACTGCAAGTTCAATATCCTGTTACAGGAGCTGTTACAGGATCCTTATGTGAACTAAGCAGAGTCGTGTCATCTATGTACATAAATAAAAGCCAAATCCACTAACTCACTGATCACGATTTCTCAAAAACTACTGAACGGATTGAAACGAAATTTGGTTAGTAGCTTCCTCCAGGACGTCAGGTGCTTACTAAGAAAGGTTTTCAAAAAAATTCAAATTTTAGGGGGGGATTTGGGGGTTCAAAGTTACTAAATCACGATTTCTCTAAAACTACTGAACGGATTGGAATGACATTTGGTATGTAGCTTCTCATAGGGCCATAGATGCTCGCCAAGAAATCGTTAAAAAAATTCGAAATTTTAGGGGGAGTTTGGGGCTGTCAAAGTTACTAAATCACGATTTCTCCAAAACTACCAAACGGATTGGAATGCAATTTGGTGCGTAGCTTCCTCTAGGACCATAAGTGCTCACTAAGAAAGGGTATGAAAAATTTCGAAATTTTAGGAGGGGTTTGGGGGGATCTAAGTTACTAAAATCATAATTTCAGATCTTTTATTATTATGACAATAGTGCTTTTATTATTTAAGATCTATATATATAAAAGCCAAATACCACTCACTGACTGAACACGTAAAAAGAATACAATTACGTTAAAAAGACTGAAAAGTAGTGGTCAGCTAGTTTATTATATAATATAAAACAGAGCTTTTTAGTTTGATTTTTGTAGCCAAATAATTTAGGAAGTGTGTTTTTTTTAGTTTTGTGTATATTTTTTGTTATTTTATGAAGTGAGTAACTATGTTTAATTGATCTTTACATCTTACCAGATTCACTCCCTCGCACAGGCCTCGTGGCCATGTGGATTTATTGTCTCATTAATTTAAGTGTAGTATTTGCTATTGTAAAAAGTTCAGAGTAATACATATGATTTGATTTGCTTTGGTGATGGTTTGGATTTAGTGATCATAAAACTAAAAACTAGGCAGAAATTTCCCTGAAGTCGCACTATGTTAAAGGACTACGAAATCGACATAAATTAAACACAATATACCAAATACCAATTTGAAAAACAAGGATTAGGTCAAATCAGCATTATATTTCATATTGATGTTTTTATAATGAATAGTAGTTCCTGTTGCTCATGCGCACTAGGCCGGTGCAGATCTTGCACAACACGATTTGTCCTCGGACACCTTACGACACATGACATATTGACAACTTTACTCCGGTAATAAAACTTTGCAGAAACCTGGTTTGGTAATTTGCCAAAATTAAAAAGTGAAAACCCTACGCATGTTTGGCAGACGTGAGGTCAATAAACTTTTTAACACTTGTCCATTCGATTTTCAAACTGGTATTACTTTAAATGTCAGACTCGCATTAAAGGCTGTGCTGCGTCTACGCCATATTGTATCGATTTCTCGTGAGTGACCAACTGCGTTTCGGTTGTCTCTCAGAATGTTGGTTTATGTTAGATTAGGTTAGCAAATCCTAAAAAGCCTGTGCGTGCATCAGGATCCACGTCATCGCTATCCCCACCACCCTACCTCGATCCAAGTATCTCTGTCCTAATCGATCGTAATTTTCGTAAAAATACCGGAGTATACAGTAATCTGTTTGCATTTGCTTCTACATGAACAACCGCGAGGGTTGGGGAGCGAAGAAAGCATTGGGTGGAGCCTTCTATAAGTTTTTGGAACGAAGTTCCTTTACGCGGCTTGCGGTAGGTGTTGCCAAGTAGAAAAGTTAACGCGTAACGAAAAAGCGTTATCGAATTAGTTGCTATGGTAGTGAATGTAAATACTTTCAAGAAACATGTGTTTTGGTTCATTAATTTAAGTTAAGAGACGTTCGGTTCCGTAAGTTCGGATATTATCGTCAAGCGCTGGCATTAACTATTAAAAGTGAGTTAAATTATCTGACTTGCAAATTTTGTAATGTAGATTCAAGAAATGTAAATTGTGTGTAATACAAACTTAGAAAAGTAAGTTAATATAACTTTATATTTTGATACAAGTATTGCTGTTTTCATACGTTTAATGTTATGACAGCACACATTTTATTCGCTAGTGTTAGTTTAGGGTTAGTTGCAACTAGTTAAATCAGATTAGCTTATTTTAGATTATAATGGGTCATGTGAAATTAGGCTAGCTTATTTGTCAAAAAATGTGTAGTGCAGCATATATTTGTTCTTTAAAGCATGTTTCTCTACAATTTATATTTTTTGAAAAAAGTAATTTTCTTCTGTAGTTGTCTCAAAATGATGACACACTACTCCAATTACAAATAACTATTTTCTAATTATTTTTTATGTTTACCTACATTCATAATTAATTACTTCAGTTTTACGATTTGCAGTAAATACAAATTCAATATTTTGTTAAAACCTTATCTGCTGTTTTGTTAAAGTGAACCAGATCTTATGGAATTTAGGAAATTATTAAACCCAGTTCTTTGAACTTCCGCGGAATTATTACAACGAACTTTGGTACTTATAATATAAAACACTACGCAATATTATCAGTTATTAAGGTTGCGATAGGTCGCTACACAAGTGATAACATTTACCGATAAGATATGAAATGTCATGCCGTGGTTGTATATAGCCGAAAAAGTGTTGATGCATCGTGTTGTTTTCTTTTTGAAATAATATAAATTTATTTTGCAGGACAACTTAAGTTTGTGCAATAAATTTACAGACTGCAATTAACTAAGTAGGGTTTCTAATTATTTCAGATTTTACGCCTATTCAGGTCGTTGATCCATACTTATGTTGCAGCAGTGGTGCGTATATGTAATTAAAACCTAAAAATTTACTATTTGCTCTATTCAAATGTGAAATAATAAACTCTAAATTTATTAGTAACATACACAAAATTATTTGGAAGCAATTTAAAGAAAATAAACGGTTCCAGGAACTGGCACATACTTTCTCACAAACCTATTTAAATTATTAAACAGATTCATTGTCACTTCATAATTAATTGTAGGTGGGGTAGGAGAGGTGCTATTAAAGTAGGAGATTAACTAATAAATATTATTATTATTAGCTAGAGAGAAAATTATTCGATCGATTTCAAACAAATTTGCACAAAACACGTCTATTATTCCTGTATAGATGCACGAAAAAAGGTTTTGAACAATTTTGAAAAACAACCCCCTTCTTGGCCAAACAACCCCCAAAAATCAGTTATTATTATTATTATTAGCTAAACAAGAAGTTTTAGAAAGATACGGTTTAGGGTAAATGAAGGTCTACAAATAAGCCAAATTTGATCAAAATCGTTAGAGCCGTTTTTTTTTTACTATAACTGATTTTTTGTGCATCTATATAGGCCTGATTGACATGTTTGGTGCAAATTTGTTCGAAATCGATCGAATAGTTTTCGCTCTAGCTTTGTATACATACAGACAGACATTTTGTAAAAATCACTTTTTTGGACTCAGGGGGTCCCAAAGCGTATATTTCCACAAAAATCTTAACATCCATTTTTTTGCGATCACTATACTTTCTCTATACTATAGTGAAAAAGTAAAAGAAAACAAATTACATTATCTGTACTAGTGACTTGAATCAAAATTTGACCATAATATTTTTTACAATATGAAATCTAGAGCACCGGATATGCTTATAAATAACTTTTGAATGTGTTACTTACCGCCAGCAATCCTTTTTTTGAATTTTTCTCTTCAATACATATATTTCACGACACGTGTTCCGGAACTTAGTTCTTCCAACATCGGGTGGTCAAAACACATTTAAAAATGTTTGACACAATTTATAAAAAAACACACATATGACACAAACGACACACGCGCCAAATAAAGTTAAAACATGTTAGTAGGCTGACGCTGTTGTTAAACGTTTTTAAATGTGTTTTGACCACCCGACGATGGAAGAACTAAGTTCCGAAACACGTATCGTGAAATATATGTATTGAAGGGAAAACTTAAAAAAAAAAAAGGATTGCTGGCGGAAAGTAACACATTAAAAAGTCATAATATTTTACTCGTAAAACTTCTAGTGCTCTCAAAGAAGGCAACTCTTTAACTCTTAACAAATGAAACGATGACATTGTCTCAATACAATAATACAGTTTGTCTGTAATTTAGATCTACAAACTGTAAATGACCGCCATTTTGAAACCATAAAATCAAAAAATTATTAGATTTTTGAAAAATTAGATATTATTGGTATAAAATTACTTGCTAAAAAATTTGTTATCTATATTTGTATTTGTTCTGGTGTTAAGTATATTGTTAATAAATCGCACAAAATCTCCGATCGGCTGAAAACACGACTTGCCTCTTGTTTTTTATGTTTTATTTTTGGCTGAATCAACTGTCTAAACGTTCCCATGCAATTTCCGATCACTCTGTATATATTTTCATTCGTACATTTTTACTAACGTACTGTCCTCATGTTGCAGATCCAGGATATGAACGAGACCGACAAAATGGTGTCTCCGACCAAAGGCGACGGCGTGGTATGGGACAAACAGACGAACGGCGGCGGCGCTCTTCTCCCTAAACAGAACGGCACCACCGACGCCGACAAGACCCACGACGACAGCGATGAAAGCGAAGACATAAACTGCGGACTAGGGCTCTGCAAGCCCAAGTGGTTACAGATCTTCGCCTCCAAACAAGCGTTCCTAGTGACATTCTGTATCACGTGGGTGCTGCAGGGGATGTTCTTCACGTACTTTGTCAGCGTGATAACTACGATAGAGAAACTGTTTCAGATACAAAGTAAAACGACGGGCATCATCATGAGTGCGACGGAGATAGGGCAGATAGGTTCGTCGCTCTTGTTGACCTACTACGGAGGTCAAGGACACAGACCGAAGTGGATAGCTTGGGGGATGGTGTTGTTCGCGATATCGTCTTTCACCTGTTCCTTACCGCATTTCATCTTCGGTAAAGAGCTGATGGAATCGAACGAAATGTTGTTCTCCAGACCGTCGCAGTACAACTCCAGCGTCCAACCGGGGATATGCAACATCGACGCTCCGCTGGGATCGTACAACAGTTCCGCAAACGAATGCAAAGACGACGAACTCGCGGATCAACAACTACATCACAAAATCACAAACACAGTTCTGACGATATTTTTTATAAGTTTATTAGGAGTAGGTCTAGGCCAGACTACGGTATACACGCTCGGTATACCGTACATAGACGATAACGTAGCGAGTCGTGAGTCGCCTTTATATTTCGCGATCACGATCGGCGTTAGGATCTTAGGTCCAGCTTTAGGTTTTATATTAGGTTCTTTATGTACGCTGTTATACGTCGATCTGTCGGCCGATCCGCAGATCACGCCTAAAGATCCTCGGTGGATCGGAGCTTGGTGGTTGGGTTTAGTGTTCGTGTCGGCCATGCTGATGTTGGCTTCTTTGGCGATGTTTTCCTTCCCGAAAAGACTGAGCACGTGTCGGATTGCGGAGACGAACAAGTCGTTGAGAGAAAGGAAGAACCCTAGTCTTAAAGATTTCCCTAAAGCGGTGAAAAGGTTGTTGAAAAATGACATTTTAATGTTTCGGACAGCGAGCAGTGTGTTTCATATATTACCCATAGCCGGCCTGTACACGTTCTTGCCCAAGTATTTGGAATCTCAGTTCAGGCTTCCGGCCCACATGGCCAACATGGTCTCAGGTAAGATATTGTTTTATGTTTTTATTTACTTCGGTATATCTACTTATATAAAGCTAGACGGTAACACTGATTCATTGACATTCATTATTTGGCACTTCCCGTAATCGTACCCCCCTCGACCTCATACTTGAATTAAAGCTCTCGACGAGAAACTTTTGGGAGAATTGCCAGAATTTAACATTTTTTTATTTTGGAAGCACCTTTTGGGCGGGAAAGATTTTTTTTTGATTTTTCAATTTCTTCATTTTCCCACTTTGATTGCGTTTTGTAAGAAAACGGTAAGAGATAGAAAAAAATGTTAAACACAAAAGTTGTAGAAAATTTAATTTCAAAATAACGATTTCCCATCAAATTGAAGATCCAAACATCCGTTTAGCCGCTATTCACCCAAGAAGGAGCTCCGGCACACAATCCTTCAAATTTCCCATGTTAATCTTATGAAGATAATGTTTAATGAGTTTGAGTCAAATGCCAAATAAAACAGGTGATTTATGCTAGGTCATCTATGTACAAACGAGCCAAAGATTAACGAGATTCTTTATCGAATTTTCCAACTGCGAGCGAAGCGAAGCAGCCATCTGAGGCCGAAGGCCGAGGCGGGGTTGGGACGCGAAGCGTCCAGGGGCAGAGCCCCTAGTATACAATATAGCCACTCTTGCTGTACAAACAGGGGGGTTCAGGAAGAATTAGAGAAACTTCCAGGACGTGTTCTGCTAGTGAAAATAAAGAAAAAAGTTCATATAACAACTATAGGTTCAAAAGTGATTCGTTTTCCAGTTATCCACATTACTTTTTTACAATATTAATATCTTTGAATATAGAAATATATTGAACGCAAATTTTGGATACATATTTGATTTGAAATTTTTTACCCACTTATAAAATACCAAAACTTTTCATATTTTTGAAAAATGGCGGCTGTTTAAAATTTTTAATATTAAACATCTCGAAAACCGCTTTTTTTGTTTACAAAAAAAATTAAGAAATATAAAATTCTATTTTAAATGACAATAATTTGCTTAAATTATTTGTGTAGCCTAATTTAAAATACAAGTTATTGGCTAAAAATTAAAATTTTATGTATTATGGACAACTACTAGGTTTTTAGCCATTAATTCGGTTATCTTTTAAGTTACAGAAATAATAAAAAAACCTGTTATGTTTGTTATTAAAAATGGAAATATTTAGTTTCTTGAAATATTTTTGAAAAGTTAGCGGTTTTTGATTTTACATTAAAAGTTGTAAACTGCCGCCATTTTTAAAGTGTACGAGAAAGATGTTAAGTATTTTGTATAAAAGGTGGGTAACTGGAAAACGAAGCATTTCCGAACCTATGCTTATATGAACTTTTTTTTAATTTTCTCTAGTAGAACACGTCCTGACAGTTGCTCAGTTTCTTCCTGAATCACACTGTATGTAGCAAGTGAGTCGGTTTAGACACTTGATTGAAAGACAGCTGAAGCACCACTATTTCAAACCTAAAGAATCTAGATTTTTCCAAACCCCATTGCCCGAAAGCCTAAGACTAAATAAACTGTAAGTAGAACTTTTATAAAGGCAGCCAAAGGCTTTTGAAATGTTGAACCTATAATGTTACAAGACGATGAGAGTCAAATTCATTTTATAAACATAGCCTATAAACGGTGTGTGAATCTAATGTTAATACATATAATTTTAAAATAATTATAACCTAAATTTGTGAATAATTTATATTGATGTCTAAATATAACAAGTACGAATCTTAACACTATCCCGAGATTTATTGTTTGTAAACAATATTATAAATTTGAATTTGATTTAAGCTGTAATAAATAAATAATCAATCTTGTTGGTAAAAAGTATAATATAATTAATCTTATATACTAAACAACTTTTGCAAAACTAATGACAGCGAGCCTGACAAATCTACTGGACCGATTTACATGAACCCCCGATGAAACCTTCTAAAAGGATATGTTATGTTTTAGCTATACTAATATTATAAAGAGGTAAAGTTTGTTTGTTTGTATGTAGGGGGTAATCTCTGGCACTACTGAGCCGATTGAAAAAATAGTTTTACTAATAAAAATCTACACTATCCCTGAGTAAGATAGGCTGTAATTCATTTTGATAAAAACCTTTTTTACTTCAATATTTGTAAATTTAGTCGTAAACAAATCTTAGGTTGGGCCTAGAATGATAAACCAACACATGTATTTACATTTATTACCATAGCAACCAATTGAGTAAAATAACAGATAATATAGCTGTTTGCTTCAAATAATATTTTCATTAACAGCTGATTTCAAAATTTGAAGCAACTATTTTTGTATTTCTAGCTTTTAGGTTAGGGTTTTAAAGTGTAGACCTGAGCCTTGCTGATTCTTTTAAACATTATTAACTGTTGTTATAAAATATAAGATAATTTGGTTTGAACATTTAACATTATTTACCATCTTAGTTTTGAGGTTATTATTAATACTACACCTTTATTATAAATAAAATATAAAATATGTTTTTAGAAGGTTCTATTGAGGGTTGGCGTGCGGAGTACGCTGGGGTCTCACCTAGTTGTTATTAATTAGTGTAGTTATTTAATTTTATGTGAGGCTTTCTTACATAAAATAGTAGCCTATATTTCATCACTAGTATCTAAAGTGGATGTTTTTGTTGCGAGGTCGTGTTGTTCTTTACGAGGCAACGCCGAGCACATAAACAAGCTATGAAGCACCAAAACGCACTTTAGGTACTAGTTATGAACGATACTTTTTTATCATACTGCACTAGAATCACTCGAACACTTAATTACTTAAATTACAAACATTATTTTTTTCTACAGATTTTAAACGCGATTTAACCGATACGCAACTGTGCTGATATCTGTTGGAAAACAGCTGAACCTTTTCAAGTTACAGCTGTTGTGACTTTAAAGTACCGCAATGCACTGTTTACGCACAATCCTTTAAATAGTATAATTCAGTATGATAATAAAAGCCTTAACACACAAATCAATTTATTTTGTCATTTTTCTATTTTTTATTTGCTTCTTTATACGCCCATCCCCAAAAACAATACCACATTTTAATGTAGAGTAAATTAAGTCGAAGCACAAATTGTGCTAAATTTTTAAAACACAATAATTCCTTTAAAAATACGCCTTTTTTATACCTGTCCTTTTATACTATTAATTTTATATTTATTGGTGTCAAACTCTCGATGTGTGACGGGTTAAATAAAACTTAAATTAAAAAACCCCAAACGGCCGAACATATTTTCTTGAATCATAGCTAAGAACACCTCGATCAAATTATCTTAAAAAAAAAAAAACAAAACAATAAAAATCGGTTCGTCGATGCCACAGACAGGTACATACTTTAAACTTATGACACCCCTCTGTTTGCGACGTCATACAAATATAAACCGCATCGTCTGAAGGTTTCTGTAGCGTTTCAATGAATGTTTGACTCATTGTTATTTATTGTGTCCAGGCGTAGGTGGGATCCTGGTGATGGGACTTGGGATCATAATGTCCGGTGTGTTCATCCTAAGAGTGAAACCCAACGCTAGGTTTGTGGCGGCTTGGATTGCGTTCACAGCAGTAGTGTACGCTTGTGGTAAGTACTATTATGTGCGCATGTGATACAGGTTAAAGAACTTGACCAATCAAAAAAAAAAAAACAATGACCACGCCCATAATTGTAGTTCTGGCCGAAACCTCGCCACCGATTTTGACGGTTTAATTGGTTTAACTTGAATTTTTCGTAGTAATTTTGTATGTACTATAATATGAAACTAATACATTTCGCAGCAACTAATGGAAAGTAAGAAGTGCTACCAACTTATATAGTTTGTAAACTGAAAACAAACTGTGACTGAAGAGATTAAGTTAATTTAGTTCAGGTTTTTTGAGAGGGATTGCAATTATGTTGTATAGAACCAACGTTGTCAGTATTAGTGTTCCTTCTTTTGTTCGATTCTGAGTAATGTCGTTTTATTGGTTTCAGTGCTCAATTGATACTACTCTACGTTAATTATTATAAATAAACAATTTTCAAGTATATTTTCTGTCTTAAATTTGGTTTACGGTCGTTATTATTTCTCTTGTTGGTGTCAGTGATGCGTTTAGTTTCATTTCTTTATATCAAAGCCCACTAAAGAATACTGTTGCGAGGCGGCCAATAGGATGGGCGGGCAGCGTTGCCATATCTACTAGCCTCGAACACTCCTGGTATTTACCGCTCGAGGCTTGATCGCACAGTTTAAATAATTATAAATGCGTTGAGTCAGCCGCAATCAGTTAGAAGCGTGGGAAGAACGTGATAACGTCGCACTACGGCGATTGGAGCGTTCAAGGTCTCGGTGTACAAAAGCCCGTCTTTCAACGGCATTCTTTAGTGGGCTTTGATATATAGTGCACACTCTCAACTGGAAGTTTTATTTTCCTCTTTCTATAATATTTGTCTGCCGCGGAAATTGTTTGTGTTTGTAGACTCAGTTTAATATGTACCTCCCACTTAAAAAAATTCTCACTTTCTATAGGTGTCCAGAAAGTACTGTCACAAATTTCAGCAGGATATTCTATAGGTGAAAATAGTTTTAATTAACATAGGTTCAAAAATGCCCATACTATTATTATAATTTTCGAATAATCTGCCATTTTGTTTTTTAAATAACACTTAATACCTTTTTTAGCAGAAAGGATATTGACCTTAAATTTGTTGAATATATTTGTTACATAACCTTTTACCTCTGTATAAAAAACCAGAAAGGTTGTTTGTATACTTTAAAAATGGCGGCCATTTAAAAATTTTACTGTCAAATATCTCTAAACCCGCAAACTTTACAAATCAATTTTAGGAAACAAAAAAAGTAAATTTTATATTGAGAAACAAAATTATTTTGTATTTTCCCTGCAGCTCAAAAGACAACCGAGTTATTGACTAAAAACTAAAAACATTATTTCTTGGTTAGTTGTCCATAACAATACAGAAAGAACCATAGACAAATTGAAAACTAGCAGTGCTATTTATAAACTAACTAAAGGAAAATTTATTTTTTTCTCAAGGTTAAAGAGGACCATCTGCAATACATTTAAGATTACAAGCACAACACAACGATAAAAAAACTGCATTTTATCAATTTTCACCAACCGGTGAAAAGCGTGAATTTGTCCTATTTTACTTAGTAGCTTACCCACACACATAGTCTATCTGTGGCTTCCTGTTTTTAGTTGATTATAAAACTTCTTTTGTGCATTTCCTTTTTACCATTTCCCCTGTAGTAATGGCAGAATAACTCTAGTAATGTTGTAAACACGAGTAATAAATAATCAACTCCTATAAAAGCGAGTGAACGTCCGTACGTGAGTAACATACAATAAAACAGCTGATTTCACCCATCATCTGTAATACTTAAATAAACCCAGTGTAGATTATACTTTGGGGTTATGTTTACAACTTCAATGATTATACATTCTTATAAAGTAGATTTTTTTTTAATATGAGTTGTTATTGAACTAATTTATGTTATAATACGTGATAATATTTTATTTGAGGTTATAAACCGTTATAAATACAACCTTTTGTCATAAAAATATTCGTTTATACAAATCTAAGGAAGAAATACCTATTATTAGATCAACTTTGGAAACATTCGTACATATTCGTATAGCATATAAACATATTCTGTTATTAATTTTTTCACTATACTATTAATAACTTAGAAATTCATTTGATAGCTTCTAATTCATTTGATCTATCAATATGAAATAAAAAGCAATTAAAACATAATATTTATGTTATTATAATAACTTACATAAACACAAAATTTTAACAAATATTCCTTAAGTTTTATAATCTTTATAATTGTACACATTTACCGAGTTAAAAATCCCCGTCAGCATAGTTAGGTAGGCCTAGATAAAGTATGTTGTATTTCTGATGTGTATCTAATTAATCCGCCTGTGATTTTTCACGGGGGTTTACTATAAAAAAAAAAAAAAATGTATAGTAATGTATGTACAGCTGTTACGATTGTGATTATTCATTTCTGTTCCCTAATGTCTAAAGCCATTCTATCCAAGAAGAATGGTATTTTTGTAATCATTTACCTGAAAACCAAATTATATCTGTGGTAAATTTATGTCTCGCAACGTGTGTAGGCCTATTATTATCACAGTTTCGTAATTTTGTTTAAGTTTGAAGCATCAAGTGAACTTATTTTTATGCCATTCAACGCGCATTTATTGGCGTTTTAGCACTACTATTGACCATACATTTTAAAACGTTTGTTTTAAAGAGAGTCGTTTCATTGAATGAGATGGCGATAAAAGTTAAATAAATTAGAGAAAACCTACTAATCGCACACAGAAACAGGTATACTAGAAAGTTAATGCTTTAGCAGTTTGCCTTGAAACAGTTAAGCACATTGAACTCTATAGGATATAATGTCAATGTGTTTTGGTTTATAAATTTACACCGGGCAAGGTCTTTCTTAAAACGGAGAACTGGTCGTTTGACTCGCACCAAAACTTCTGTCGCGAAAAATTTACCATTGTCGTATATGGAATGCGCCAAAATGAACAGTATTGAAACTAAACCAGCTGCGGTTGGTTTTTTGAACAGCTGATTACATTGTTGATTGTTGACAAGCCACGTTGCTTATTATTACTTTCCAGTTTGAGGTTACTAACTCTGTAATAGTTCCTACCACTCCAGAGAAAGTTCTTATAGTAGAGTATTATTTTGGCTCATGTGGAACAGGTCGCTCCGATGGACCTAGTTTGACGCGAATTGCTGTAGAGTTTCAAGAACTATTTCACAAACAGCCGTCATATACTGCTGTTATGATACGTTCCTTCCTGTGTTTTGCCTTAGCGTGAACTGTGTGTAGGCCGTACAAAAACGGTATCTACGGATGAAAACTAGGGTAGACTTCTTCAGCAAGTCCGTAAGAAGCATTCAACGAAAATCTTTGAAAATGAACATCACTTCATGTTTGAGAAGAATGTTTAAAAACCTTGGTGGATTCCCGAATAGAATACAAATTGGTCAACCTTTAAATATAAGGGACGAAAAAGACAGAGTAGTTTATCGCGTCTCAATGTTGGCAATAAATTACGAACCCCTGGGTTCTTACAAAACGTATGTTTTTCAGATGAAAGTCATGTATTAATCGGTTTTTATATACAGTCAAACAATTAGTTTTCATGGATCTCAACGCCCTGACGATGTCGTAGAGAAGCCGCAACAAAGTGAGCGCGTCTCAGTATGGTGCGCTTTATCAAAAAGGTGCAACTACACCCGATTCCACTTTCACCGTGCAGTACAGAGCGCCCATAAGCCATGTTATCCTTACGACAGTCTCAGCGATAATAGCCAACTAAAAAACATCAACTTCCATGCTACGCTCAGTCAGTTGATGCAACCCGCATGACAATAACCGTGATGTTCGCTGTAATTGTAGTAGCATGTCTATTCTCCCGTAAGAGCTATACTGCACGGTGAACGTGGAATCCAGTGTAGGTCCGTATTTCGTTGAATATGATACGCCAGGCATATAACAGAGAGAACATCTTTCAGGCAAACTAGTACGATTTCGACACGAATAAATCAATTTTTGCCTACAGCTCCGATTTGGATGCAGTTTTCTGCATCGTGTTCAGAAAAATACCAGGAAAGAAGTCTACACAATATGACCAGTTTTCGGAGAAAGCGGAAACCCATCGCGGATGCATAGAGTGCTTCTAAAAGTGCATAAGTTTTTTGGAAACCTCTAAGAATGGATGAAAAGTCGCGAAAATCAGTATTCGGGAAATTTGAGGGGCGCTGATCTCATTTCTGACCATGCGAAATGCCCCTGGTGCACCGGGGGAGCGATGGGGGGAAATTTGTGAAGTTGCGACAGAGATTGGATTATGGCTGGGAGTTGGAAAATGGCGAGCTTCAGCCAGCCATCATGACGCAGGATGCAGGCCCACCAAAAATCATGAAAATTATTTCCTGCGCCTGTATTACAGGCTGAGGCCCAGCGTGTGGATGCAGAAAGAGCAACAGTTCAAACCCATCAGGCGATATGGATGCCAGCGACGAAAGTGACGATGCTAATGGCGGCTTATAAATAATTTTGGAAATCAAGAATTAATTGTGTATATGAGAATTTTTTATTTTATACATTACGTATGTTTGTATTTACTATTCCAGATATTTTTTACTAGTTCAGAATAAATAGAATTTTTAGAAAATGTATGAATTTATTCTTTCTCTTTCCTTTGAAAATTGTATAATGTCTTCTCCTTTTCATAAAAGATTATGCATATCGCCCTCTCCCAGAGCCCTCCCCCGGTGCACCGGCGGCATTTCGCAAGGTTTGAAATGAAATCAGCGCCTCCAAAAACCCCCGAGAGGAAATTTTCAAGTCTCTGTCGCAACTTCACAAATTTCCCCCATCGCCCCCCTCCCCCGGAGCACCGGATCATTTCGCATGGTCAGAATTGAAATCAACGCCCCCAAAAACACCCGAGAGAAAGTTTTCAAGTCTCTCCGCAACTTTACAAATTTCCCTCCCTCCCCGGTGCACCGGGGGCATTTCGTATGGTCAGAAATAAGATCAGTTACCAAAAAAACCTCTGAGTACCAGCTTTTCGCGGTTTTTCGTTCATTTTTAGAGGTTTCAAAAAAATGATCCTCTTTTAGATGCACTTTATGCACCCGCGATAAATTTCCGCTTTCTCGCGAAACTGGTCATATGTAGACTTTTTCCCTAGTATTTTCCTGAACACGATGCAGAAAACTTCATCCAAATCGGAGCTGTAGGCAAAAATGTATTTATTTTTCAGTACTTTGCCTGGTCTAAACCTTTTGCAAGAGATCTGAAGATGTTTTACCGTGCAATTTGGCCTTTGGTTTCCAGTGGTTCCAGCAAGATAACTAAAACCAAAGTTTCCTAAAGTTTCATTTTACTTGTATACTCGTCTAAATATAAAACTTTTAAAACTATTACAATTTCTGTACTGTTTACTATTAGGCTATCTATCACGATCAAGGGCGGATTTAAGGCTATATATTGGGGGGGGGATGTGAAGCACTTTGGGAGGGGATACTTATGGGGGGTATGGAATACCCCCCAGGTACAGGTAAATTTTGAATAATTAGGAGTCAAAAAGTGAAAATCTGTGCTCTAAAACTGCAATGTTGTTTCATACACGAGTGACTAAAACTAAAAAAAAAATTTAACAACATTATGCATTTTGTCAATGGAAATTAATGGAAATTATTAAAAAAAATCAAGTTAACGTGAGATGAACGAATTTTGAAACAAAATGACGCACTCTAATAGAAAGAATTACCTAAAAAAAATTAAAATCATTGTCAATATTATTAGGAAAATAATAACACAAGAAGTAATGTAATTTAAATATTAGATTTCTTTTATACAATAGCCTAAATGTCATATAAAAGTTGTTTCGGGTTATGGTCGAAGGTCAGTAGACCTACAAAAATGTAATCAATTCCATTAAATTAGCGAACACGTTAGGTATCATGATAAAAATAGGTACACCTTATTCAATTAATTATTAATATTTATTTATTACAACTGTTAAACATAGACAATATTTACAAGATAAGTTCAGCCTTTCTCTTGGAATTAAGTTTTGCAAATCTGACAATAACTTTTTCGTGGTCTAGACGAACATCTCGGTGTACGAACATCAAGGCAAGTCCATTAAGCCGTTTCTCACCACGTCTAGATCAAGTATGTTTTCAACAAACGAAGACTTGAAAAAGACCTTTCAGCGCTGACAATACTGACTGGAAGTGTAAGAAGGCATTTGAGCATTGTTTTGATCAATGGATATGTAAACAAGATAGACAATTGACGAGGGGAGTGCGGGGCGTTGTTATGACGTTATATATCTGGAATGTTTTAGATTGTATTTATAAAATCAAAATGAGAAAAATATTTATGCCATAATTTATTTAGTGGAAGATTACTGTATAAATATTTACACTTCATCTTGCCAAGGGGGGGGGGGGGGGCCCCCCCCCCCCCCCCCCCTTTAAACACGATACTACATTGTAGGCCTACATGTTTTCTTTTTCTCTTAATTTCTGTAATATTTGTCAGTCACGAATCTGGTTTGCGTTTTTAGAATCACAAAGACGTTTATAGTTTCAGAATATGTAAAACAATTACTGTGTCCGTAAGATCGCCATTACCAACACTATTTTGTTTTTAGTGAAATTTTCTGTTAAGTTTTCTCAGACATATTCTTTGCTGAAAGTTTCCCTCCTGTATTATTAAACACTCGTAAATAACAACAACTGCGTCAACAAACTATTCAAAGTAGTTAAAACTAAGTAATTGAACGCAGTAAACCTTGTATATGGTTTTACAAAGAATAAAATTGACCAATTTAAGATGTGATGTACTAATTGTTCTTACGCCTTTGTGGCATTATATCGAGCACCGGGTCGTTGCACCAGGAACATTAGACTGATTAGTCAATGTAAATCCTAAATTAACTGGTCGAGTTGTTTCTTTGCTGGAAAAGACGTGTGCTTTGTATTTCCCGCCACATTTTTAACCTTCTATACCTTCTCAGAACTTTTGTCCACTGACCTAATTTTCCCCAATACTATAAGTTAACACCCATAAAAGGAGAAACGGGAATTCTTGTAGAATAGTTCATTTTTATGTTTTCACGTTCGGTTTTTCTCCAGAATTGATAAAGGCATCATTAAGTAATTTGGCAAAGTTATAAAACTTGCTAAGCCGCATAATAAGAACGCATCAAATAGTTTACTACCAAGTTTGAACGGCTAAAGTTTGGTAGCGCATAGATTTATATTTTATAATAGTGTTGAATATAGGAAATCGTTTTGAAAGGGCTTTATTTAAGGCCATATAATCTGTTTTTTTAGGGAATTTAGTGATATGTAGTTTTGAAAATATTCCAGATAAATAAATGGGAAAAAATATTTTTAAAACATGCTTTCCTGTCCATGAATTACATAAATAGACTCGAACTAAAAAATAAAACACAGATAAATTAATTCTTCCTCAGCGAATCTGATATTCTAATGAGACTTGATATAATAGCTTGCAATCTTTTTACTTTTCACAAAATAAACATACCCAAAAATCATGTGGCGTGATGTTTTCGGAACCCCATGATTTTTATTGGGTGTGTTTATTTTGTGAAAAGTAAAAAGATTGCAAGCTAATCAAGTCTCATTACAATATCAGATTCGCTGAGGAAGAATTAATTTTATATGTGGGTTATTTTTTACTTTCTCCACCCTATACGTATTATATTATGGAGAAAGTATTGTTTTCGTAAAAATGTTCGAATTTGAATTTTCAGTTGAATTATCTGTTTTGGTGCTCCCAGAACCCCAAAAAATTGTTTAGTGCAGTTATCTGTGTTGGTGCTCCCTGAACCCAAAAATATTTTTAGTGGAATTTTTGTTTTTGTGCTCCCTGAACCCGAAAAAGTGTTTTTAGAGTGGTGTCTGTCTGTCAGTATGTCTTTATGTATACACGACCAGAGAGGACACTATTGGTCCTCACTATTGGTCGTGGTTTTCACGATTTTCATGAAATTTGGTATGTATGTACTAAACCCTAATATCTCCAGGCGTTTTTTTCATTTTTTGGAATTTTTAATTTTTAAGGGTAATTTACCCCTAAAAACCCATAAAAAACGACAAAAATGCTAATTTCTCAAAAACGGCTCTAACGATTTTGATCAAATTTTCAGTATTTATAGTGCTTAAGATGCCAAACAAAATGACACCACCCGCTTTTATCAAAACTTCGGCGTTTTATAATTATGGGGAAATGTTTAAAAATAAACAAGTTTGTGTTGTCAATCCAGCATCGCGGCAGCAGCGGCCGCACAGGGTAGCACCACGGTAGCGAGCACGGCCAGTAATTCAAAGGTCGCGCGATCGAATCCCGCCTGGGACAATAATTTTTTTATACGATTGACGTAGGTAGAATATTATTTTTTTGTTTTGTTCTAAAAAGTAGTAAAAAATAAAATGATTAAAAACAATATTATTTTGATTACAGTAAGTTGGGAGAAAGTTTGTGTCAGTTAACTGATACCGTTTATTATTTTTTAGTTTGAGTCTATTTATGTTATTCATGGAAAGGAAAGCATGTTTAAAAATTTTTTTCGTTTATTTTATTTTTTACTTTTTAGTTATAGTCATAAACTGGATTTTTCCAAAAATTGTTGGTCCTCAGAGCCAACCCCCCCCCCCCCCTATTTTAGGGTAAATTTGTTGGTTAATATACGTAAGCGAGAACACAGTTGTGTAACGCAATGTGCTATACGGAGCAGTCCGAGGCGATCCGGAAAGAGCCGAGGCGACCGTGCACCGGCCCACCAACCGGTTGAACGAACGGTAGTGAGTTGAAGAAATGCTTGTACAAATGTATCTAACCCCCCCCCCCCCACGTATTTTCGAAAGTAAATTCTCTAAATTTAGGAAAAAACTGCAGTGGTGTTAGAGGTAGTTATATTTTTTACGAAGTTCCTTAACGCGGGTTGCGGTAAAGGAGTTAACAAATAGAAAATGTAATGCGTAACGGAAAAAATTGTTATTAATTGGTTGCTGTGGCAATGACAAATATAAAATACGAGTAACGAAAAAGCGTTGTCAAATTGGTTGCTATGGCAATTACAAATAGAAAATAAGCGTAACGCAAAAGCGTTATCAATCAAATTGGTTGCTATGGCAATGAATGTAAATACATTCAAGAAACATGTGTTTTGGTTCATCAATTTAAATTAAGAGACGATCGGTTCCGTCCGGCGTAGTTCAGATATTATCGTTAGGTTAGGCCTAGATAGTAATTTTAAGTCTAGGCCTAACCTAAAATTATTGTATGTATGTGGCCGTTAAGACAGGTAAAATCAAATAAACATATACTCAATAATTATTTTAGGTTAGATCTAGACTGATGAAAAAACATTTTATGTTTATTGAATGTATTTATAATGAATGGACATTTAACTGTGTTTACCACCTTAGCTTTGATGTTGTAATTAATTCTACACATTTATTATAGTAACAGTAAATATTTGTATAAAAACAATCTAATAATATAAACGTCAATTTAAAGATTAAATTGATGTGTGTATGTTGCCGTTAAGGCTGGTAAATGAATGAAGAAAAGGCGTGATGAACCTTGTTCTTGACGGGGGTCCCATCACGACCGTACACATTTACTTTTTTTTTAAAAGGTGACGGCAAATATGTCCCTCTTAAACCCAACTCCTCTATCTACAAAAATGTTGCTGTAAAAAAAAGTAACAGTTGTGTTAGAGGTAGGCTACTCATATCTTTCAATTTTATAAAAAAAGTTCCCGACATTCGTGCAAAAACTTTGGCCCTACTGCGCAAGCCACGTCAAAGCTACACCGATCCATTATAACACCAGTTGTGGCTATTTCTGTTTTTATTTAGGACTCCTAATTCTTTTTCTTTGGTTTCGTAAGTTTAAATTTCAATCATAATACTTTTTTGTGTTTTATTCATCCATAAGTCTTAATTACTAATAATATTTATTTCCAGTTTACTTGAAATTTTACATTTTCTTGGTTGGAAATTACACCAACCACCGCAACCAGCTGTTGGCGAATGGTCGGGGGAGTGGGATAGGTGTGTAAAGTTTGTTCCAAACTTTCTTTAAAGTAAAGCAATAATGGATGCAGCGACGTGACTGCTGGCGCCATCTTGCTGTAACCACTGGGAACCTGGTAGTAAAAGCACTGTACGATGGGACTTGTCAACAACATTTATCATTGCGGCATTACTTGGCGGTTGTTAGCGAAATAGTTCTTGAAACTCTACAGCAGTTGGCATCAAACTATGACTACCGGTACGACATGAACCGCATGAGCCAAAATAACGCTCTACTATAAGAACTTTCTCTGGATTGGTATTAACAGCGAAACTAACCTCAAACAAGAATGTAATAATTAGCAACGTGGCCTGGCAACAATGTAATCAGCTGTTCTAAAAACCAAGCACAGATGCTTTAACTACCGTTTGTTTTGGCTCATACCGTAGGCCTACATCGAAAAATACTGAACAACATGACGAATCAAATAATTTTATTGTTTTTTAAAGACGTTTAGTGCCACCTGTAGTGTTGAAATGTGTGGTCTACAATAAAACTCCGATAGTCAGTTAAGATAGGCCTACACTGCTTTTAACAAGTCTTCCTTTTCAAACAGAAATCCTTTATATTTTCTCATCTAACTTCTAAAAAACAAATAAAGAATATTTTAAAAGGCGGCGGTAAAAACTATCTTAAAATTATCTGCTTGTCCTATTTAGATAAAGAATACTATAATTAGTCGTATCTAGTGTAAATAAATTAATGTTGTTTAGTTCAGTCTACTTGACATTAAGTATAGTTCTTTTACTTTTATGCGTATATCCAGTGTTGTAGGCCTATTTAGACAAATTGCGCCTCTTGACAATCAAGTTGGTGGCGCCCTCTCCAAACATCGTTATCGACATAAACTTGAAAAGCGTAAACTATGTTAAAAGTCTGCTCCAGTAAACTAGAAAGCAACCAGCGACGCCAGCGCTTCACTCTATAGCCGTATCCAAACAGTTCAATTTCTTGCAGCTGAGCGCTTTGACATTGCCTCATTTAAAACCATTTTATAAATCCATCTTTTGTAATTGAGTGATGAAAAAACAACAACAGAATATTCTTTATGAAATTTCTGATCCGGCTTGCGATTCTCTTTTAATTATAAATTTTTTATTTTGTAAAGAAAAAAGTTCAAACTTGGTACTTCAAAACTGTCAATTACGTGACAAATGAAACAATTTAAAAAATGTGAAACGCAAAACGGATGAGTATTGTGACTGTGCTTAAAATGAGACCTTGCAAACAATTTCACGATAAAAAATATACGAAATAAATGGTTTTTAATTTAACATTGCTCTTATGGGATAACAATCCAAGATGGCCGCCACTACAGCAGACCCTTAAGGGTGTGCAATACCAACGAGAAACAGTCCCATAAAGTCTCCTTCAATATAACTTGTCTTTCATAGAATTTTGAAGATGATCTTTTCTAATTTGCCGGAAATCGTACATGACCATCTAAATTTTATAGTTCGTAGGTGAGATAAATTCTAATAACTGTATACATTTTTATTTAAGACTAGGGGAAACTCCTGCGTGCTCCGCACGCCAACTTCGTTGGAAACATCTATACACATAATCATGCTATGTTTTCTTTGTAATAAAGGTGTAGGATTAATAACCCCAAAGCTAAGATGATAAATAATGTTAAATTTTCAAATCAAATTATTTCGTATATTTTTTAACGGCAGTTCTAATAAAGGTTAAATAAACCAGCAAGGCTTAGGTCTACACTTTAATAAAAACCTAACCTAAAAGTTAGAAATGCAAATAATTGCTTCAAAGTTTGAAATCGGCAGTTACTGGAAATATTGGAGCAAACAGCCGTTTTATCTGTTGTTTTATTCGATTGTTTGCTATGGTAATAAGTGTAAATATATGTGTTGGTTCGTCAGTGAAGGCCTAACCTAAGATTTTTCCGACTAAATTTATAAATATTGAAATGAAAAATGTTTTTGTCAAAATGAATTATAGCGTACCGTATGTTACGCAGGGATAGTGTAGCTTTTTATTAGTAAAACTATTTTTTCAATCGGTTCAGTAGTTCCAGAGATTACCCCCTACATACAAACACACAAATTTTACCTCTTTATAATAGATCTACTAGTAGTTCTGTGAACAGTAGACCTCGCTCGATGAAATAACAAATGTGGTTTTGAGCTTAGGTTAAAAATAGTGTGCCAGTAAGGAAGTAAGCACAAGGTTTAGCCAGTGAAACATTATTTACAATTCCCGCGATTCCGGGATAATTCTAGTTCTCGTTTTTTTTCTTTTCTTGAGCTTTAACTGCTAAAGATTTTCTTTTAGAGGCATTGTGTTTTGATTAGGTTAATAATGCGTAAGATAGCTAAAAATATCGCGTTATAGAAGGACAACATACAATTAAATATTTACATACTTAAATAACTCAAACTTAACAATGTATCATAAGTTAACTTAAGTTCCATATCATATTCCAATATTAGAAATAATGAAAACAAACGATGTTAAAACGTCGTGATAGTGATCTCAACCCATGTACCAACACTTCCCACGGTGTCCCTACGGTAATTTTTTGTATATCCTTTATCGCCGAGAGGTGTCATTTGTTTCATCTCATTCTGTAATTCAAGTAAAGCTAAGTCAAATACTTTTATGAACTTTACAGGTATAGCCTACAGTTAAATTCTTTGATTTATCCTCTACACTTTCTTATAATAATATATAATTTTTGGGCGAATGATATATTCCTAAATTACTATTCAAAACAGGCCTAGTTTTGTTAGCAGTCTTGTAGTAGGAACATAAAAACTGGTGTTTTCAAAATAAGAAATTTGAAATTGATAAATATTTTTATACAATTCTATTTAGAACTAAATTACGAAACTTTTTTACATTTATGAAAAAAATTACAATAATTTTTACTACTTTTTATGTAGGCCTAAAGTTAAACATTTTCCTTTCGTTATTGAACGTGATTGTTTCTTGAGCTTATAACTGTCTTAATTTTACTTCAATAATTTTTTCTACTGGCATATATGAATTATTTAAAACTTTATCTACAAAAAAGCTATGGAACACTTTTGAATTGGTTTAGACGTATAAAAACATGGTTGAAATACAAAAACTTGGACGATTTTGAACAAATTCGAAGTTTACGGCCATTTTGTGAGCTTACCGTTATAGATACGGAAAAAAATCAAGAATACAATTTTGTTTAAAATTTAATTTGCTAATAGGAAAATGTTATTAGTTTTTAAATTCGACTTAAGGTTAAGCCACAAACTGGCTTTGGAAAAAAGCTTACACTGAGAGAAACGGTCCGGTCGCGATTTTTATTTTATTTAAGGGGTTAAAAATGAAAAATGGAAAAAACCGTATATATACATGGCTCGGCCTAGGAATAAGGAACATTCATGCAAAAAATCATAAAAATCGGCCAAGGCGTTTGGCCGTAATCGTGAGACAGACACACAGACTCCTTCGCTTACGCTCGGTCAATTAGTAAAGATATTTGCTTATAAACAAGACGAAAAACATGATATTCAGTCGAGTTACTCGATATCAGTAAAACATTGGGATGAATTTTGTTACCTACTGACTATATCAGTGGCGGATCCAGGAACTCATCTCGGGGGGGGCAACACTTTCTAGGCAGGGGTTTACTCGGGGTTTTTCCAGAATCTTCACGCTGTCGGATGTGGCGGGGAGGGGGGGGGGGATGTTTACAAGTTACTCTTTTTGTACTTGTATATA